>CABEEJ010010593.1:0-13699 GCA_901482245.1 Timema douglasi
GAATTTTCAGTAAAATATCCAATACAATGTCACAAAATTAAAATATAATCAACAAATGTAATTTTCACTGCAAATACTCGTAATTTCCATAAGCCCCTGTAGCCGTAGGTGAAGGTGATTCAACCTGTGATGTTGCGAGCATTGATGAGGAAGTATAGCTTGTTGCAGACAAGGGGGACGGTTGAGGAACTTGGTGGGCCTGAGGAGAAAGCAAACCCCTCCACAACTTCTTGAATTTTGTTCCTGAAACGCAATTTCAGATGGGAAGGTATCTTGCTAACGTAAGGTAGGAGACTACGAATAAACAATAAGTCATCATTATCTTGGGGGCGATGTGCAACGTCCTACAAAAATTTAATTTTTTTCTTTTCAATCTCAAGAATGCTTTCATTGTATTTGCGATTACGAATGCGCTGCCTCTTCTGCCCTCGATTGTCCTTTACATGTTCGTCCCATCCAGAGCCTTGAATCACATCATGTGTATCACTTAGCATGTTCCTCGGTTGCTCACTTCCTTTTTGCTCATTTTCTGGATCACTGTTATTATTATCAGCTTGGTCAACATGGGTTTCAACGCAAATGATGTCACCTTCATTGTCATCGACTTTATAATTTGACTCATTGGGTGGAGCTTTTGTTCTTAAGTTACTCGACAGAGTTCGAGAACTTCTCAACGTCCTTCAAGAACAATAGTGACTTATAGTGAGGCCATTTTGGGTCGTAGGTGGAATCTCCAGGATCACCTGAACGTGGTGGCCTAATCTTCCCAAATTCAACACTGAACTGATCTCTCAGGTACTTCCATTTTTTACGCAGCGTATCTTCTGAAAAAAACAACCTTTTACCATACTAAAATAATAGGCTGACATCTGTGTAATATTAATGATGACATTACATTGCAAAAATTTTTGGTGCATTTTTTCAGATACCTCTCTACTGGAATATCATTCCGAGCTTTGGGATTCAGCTTCCGAATCGGAGATAAAACTGTAAGAGAAATTATCAGAGAAACAGTTGATGTACTGTGGAAAGAACTAAAACCCCTGCACACGCCAGTGCCAACTACATAATTACTTAAAAATAATGCAGCTGACTTTGAAAAAGTTTGGAACTTTTCTCAAGATATTGGATGTTTGGACGGAGAACATATTCGTATAGTTTGTCCAAGTAATTCTGGGTCGATGTTTTGAACTACAAGAAATTATTTTGTGTCGTTCCAAAAGGTTTAGTGGAGGCAAATTATAAGTTGGTCACTGTTGACATTGGAGGGTACGGAAAACAGAGTAATGGAGGAACATTTTTGGCTTCAGACTTATTCAATTTAATTGAAGGCAAAGATATCATTTTTCAGAACCTGATTTCTTGCCTCACAGCAACGTGAAAGCTCCATATGTTATGTTAGCAGATGAGGCTTACCCTTTACTTCCCCACCTTATGAGACCCTAGAGAGGTGAACGTGTTACCGAGGGCAAGACAATGTTCAATAACCTGTTATCGAGAGCAAGGAAAACTATCGAATGCGCTTTTGGAATTTTGTATTCCAAATGGCGTATTCTCTCTAAAGCCATTGAAACGAAGGTGGAACTTGCTGGAAAAATTGTGAAATGTGTTTGTATTTTGCATAACACTGTACTTGCAAGGCATCTCAGTGAGGTTACTGTTCATGGTGAATCAGTAAATTGGGATAGACAAGGAAGGCATCCTACCACGGCCAAAGAAGTGAGAGACGTTTTTTCTTCTTTCGTGGAAAAATATCCAATAACTTGTAATGAATGAATAACAGTCATTTATAATCATTAAATACATAGTAACACTTTGATTTATATGCACTGTAATAGATTTATATGTCATATTTTTAGATTATACAGTAAATAGTAGTCTATAAAATTAGTTTGCTTAACATTTATTACTGGTGTTAGTTAGATTTTTATATTACATTTATTTGGTTTTTGTATTTTCTGTTATAATTATGTCATCGATATTAAATTGTATTATATTTTAAAATGTGTGACATACAATGAAATTAAAAAAACTCTTAATAGTATTTCATACATGTTTTTACACTATAAATAGTAGGTAGGGAAAACAATGAAATCTATTTCAATAAACTTACCTTCAACACCCATTTCCTTTGATATATATCGCCAGCAGGCATCCACAACAACACGGTTGGAATACTCTCTCCGTCTTTTGTCCCAAATTTCGGGTTTGAGAAAAACCTTTGTTATAAGCGTGTTCGCATCCATCACTTTCACAAATTCCAATAAAATTATAACAATAATAATAGTCCAATAATAGTTTAGTGATATAAAACTAATAAAAGTAAGCTACAAAAAATAAAAACACACACAAATGAATTTAACAAACGTCAGAGCACGCTGGTTTTGGTAACCATAATGAACATATTCCGGTAAACTGTCAGAGTCAGACGGTGTGAGCCAGCTTACCGGTGCCTGCCGCCACTACGCGTACCCTAAGGCGTGTGCGACCGCATGCACAAACAATTCGGGGAGCGCCAAAATGGCTCAAAAATTAATATTTATAGTTTTTATCTAGGAAAATATAAGTACGATTAAATAAAGTAATTTATAAGAAGAATGCTTATTTCTTATATTAATATATACATCTATGCGAAACAGAGTATTTTTTATTTCAAATTAGTGCATTAGAATACATTAACAAAGTAAATACATTTTAAAGGTGGTTCGATGCGACGTACCCCTGTCAACTACATTGGTGACTGGACTATACTAGTTGCCAAGCCGAGACTGTACGATCCAGGAGTTTTAGGCTCAGGTCAAACCTTTCGTGGACGGAGAGGGGGAGGGGGGAAGTGTAATGTTTGTTTTGATTCTCAGTCCGTCACCTAACCTCCCCTCCGTGAGAGTGATTTACGGACAATCGCTTACCCACTTAGTTCGGCGTGTTGCAATTCGCTACTTAATATTTTTAGTTTATAATATGGTGTTCTGTGAAATTTTGTTTAAGTTTTATTTTGAATTATTAATTTGGTGCAAACCCTTTTAGTAGGTAAAGTGTATTGTGCCGTATGCTGTATTTCTGTTATTATAACGTTCTTACTTGTGGTTTCTGAAGGTTTCCAATAATATTAAATCTATTTTTGAAACTGTTTTTAAAAATATTTCCAAAATTCTCTAGCTGAAAATAGAATAAGGAAAGGAAAAACGTTAAAAGAAACTCAGTCAAGCGCTAAACTACTTTGTAACTGTTTAATGAAGGCAAGCACTAGCAAAGAAAGTGAAAGTGAAATTGAAACTCAATGTAACGACGATCATCTGTTGAAACTGCAAGATGTAATAAATACTAATGCCGATGATTCTAACGCCACGAAAATTACTGATCACAGTAATAAGAGCTATGTGACTGATACAATCCAAGAAATTAATAATTCATGTGGCAAATTGAAAGATCCGTCTGACTGGCGCAAAGTGTTAAGTGCAAGTGAACGTGATTCAATTATTTCCAAGGACCATTCTCAACAGTATCAGACAGCTACCATAGAGACGGCGCAAAAATATTATTTCCCAACGTATTTTATTATCGGCTTGCTTCCAACGGAGAGAAAATTAGAAGACGATGGCTAATGTATTCCCAGTCTAAGGGAAGTGTATACAGTTTTTGCTGCAAGTTATTTAACACGGCAATCACTAGCACTACATTATCTGATGGAAATGGAAACTGTGATTGAAGGCACATCGGAAAAACCCTTTCCCAACATGAGACGTCCTCTAACCACTTAACGTGCTACGAATAATAGGTTGAAGCAGAAATGAAGTTTAGTATTGGCAAGGCGATTGATGACGAAAATTTAAGATTTATTGCTCAGGAAAAAGAGCAACAGAAAAATGTCCTCACGAAAGATTTTGCCATCATACAGTTCCTTGCCCAACATAACGTGACTTTTCGGGGAACTCACGAAACCCTCTACAGCAAAAACAATGGGAATTTCCTCAGGCTCGTAGAGTTGATTCCAAAATTATATCCTGTAATGAAGAAACACATTTTCCAAATTCTGGGGAAAGACAATCTCAGATGTGTAGCATATTTGGAAAATAACATTCAAAATGGCATATATAGGTTCTAGTTTTAAAATGGCCATGTATAGTATTCTCCACAGTTTTTTCAAGTGGTGATAGGGGCAGATGTTAGTCACAAAATGTGAGTTTTGCACACAAAAAACTTTCTGGTTAGACCGGCCTTTACTATGACATTTCAGGCACAGTGCTGCCACATCACCCCCTTTAACTTTTATGTCTTTTTTTCAAAAGGTATGGAAAGAACTTTTCACAGAGTGTTTTCGACATTTTTACACCCAACTTATCATGTAATAGTGTCCATATCCGTGAATTACTACTCATCCTGTATAGCATATGACACAAGTGTTATCCCGTGTTTAGAGAGGAACACTCTCATCTTGAACCAGGGATCGTAAGATACCGGTAATTGGCTGTTTATCTCATTGGTAACACTGAAGCTTGTTACATATTATTCACTCCAAGATTGTTACATAGTACACTACTCACTCCAAACTTGTTACGTAGTACACTACTCACTCCAAGTTTGTTACATAGTACACTACTCACTCCAAACATGCTATGTAGTACACTACTCACTCCAAACTTGTTACGTACAACACATCTCACTCCAAACATGCTATGTAGTACACTACTCACTCCAAACATGTTACGTAGTACACTACTCACTCCAAACATGCTATGTAGTACACTACTCACTCCAAACTTGTTACGTAGTACACATCTCACTCCAAACATGCTATGTAGTACATATCTCACTCCAAACATGTTATGTAGTACACTACTCACTCCAAACATGTTACGTAGTACACTACTCACTCCAAAAATGTTACGTAGTACACTACTCACTCCAAACTTGTTACGTAGTACACTACTCACTCCAAACTTGTTACGTAGTACACTACTCACTCCAAACATGTTACGTAGTACACTACTCACTCCAAAACTTGTTACGTAGTACACTACTCACTCCAAACTTGTTACGCAGGGCAGCGCACTCGCTCTCCTGACAGAGATCTTGGGGGCCGTGTTGGCGAGCACGAGGGGCGACTCCGCTTGTTTCATAGTCCTGAACCCCGAGCGCTTCACTCCTGAGTTCCGAGTGCTCCTCTCAGAGTATCTGAACTCTCTCCGTCATCTGGAGCCCGCAGAGCCCCACCTCCCTGTGCTGGTCCCGGGAGACTCCGAGCGACTGTTCCAGAGAAGAGTCCGTCGGGAGAAGGGGATCCGATACGACGAGAAGGTGATCCAGGATGTGAACAGACTCGCAGATGAGCTGTATGTTCGTCGTCTTAGACCGTCCAGATATTTTTGCAACTGTCACACTTCTGTCCAACAGCAAGTATGCAGTCAGAGCCCCAAATGAAAACGAACACGTCCCTAATCGCCCCCGTACACTAAATAATAAGGATAGGAGAGTTGTTCACCTGTATCTCCCTGTGTGTCAAGTTGGACTGACAGTCTCTGAGATGGATTCACACCTTGTATATGTTGGAGCTGAGTAATTAGTACCATAAGATTGTCTTATTATCCTCTATTCACGCTAATTGTGATAAATTACCTTACTGTTTTCTTAGATTTGATCCATCAAGTAACGAATAAAAAAAATACCTACCCTAAGAGCAATATGTTTTATTTGTTTTGTGGCATGTATTCAAAAAAGTACTTTCAGTTGAATGTATTTTTATTATGTACAACATACATTTAAAATTATTGTTTCAAAATCGATTCGCCAATTATCATAATTTTAGAAAAGTAAAACATAGATTATGGAAGATACTGTACTGCAGAGGGGCAGACTAAAAACTATTTGGGGGAGAGAGGATAGGGGCAATAAATCTCCACGTATCTTCACAGGACTTCTAGGTATAACAATATATATCTCCCCCTGTCATTATTCATTAACTTCGGTTAGTACTATTATCTGGTAACAACTCAAATTTAATCAGGGATTAGCAATAATCGAGGTTGAAGAATAGTGGCCATAATGGTCAGATTTTGAAGAATATTATGACTGGAAGCAAAGTTTGTAGATAAATAGTTTAGTAGTAAAAAAATATTTTAGCTCTTTGGTAACTAATAATAATAATAATAATAATAATAATAATAATAATAATATTTAGCACCACGTCTTACTACCCGTTCGGGTTATACGCTCCTTTGGTAACTAATGTGACGGTACCTATTGTACGAGTAGAACCTTCAGATCTTTACAGCGAAAGTTGACTTACAGATATCTACTCTAGCTATGGATTAATTCAGAATAACAAGATAGTTCAGGTGTTTCTGGAACATTGTTGATCTCAGGTAGATTTTCAGTCTTCTCAGACTTGAAGATTATCTCTCTGCTGTCATGAGACAGGGATCATCAGTAGGAATCTGGAATACTTCACCAGCAATGGAAGTACGTCCTTCATTTGCGGGTCTTACTTCCTAGTTTTCAAGATATCAACATATCTTTGTGCAAAGCCACTATTTCTCCATAGATATTATCTTTAAAATGTTCACTGGAATTCTAATAGTCATTTTCCATGCTCATGAGAAAGTGTTTGACGTTAACATCAAGTAAATAATCTTGGGCGTTAATCGGTTGCTGATGCACTCTAAGTTTGTATCGACGACTTAATTGAAACCCTGATGGTATAGTTCCTTTCGGGTGGTGAATGGAAGATCGTCTCTGTTGTTTGTATCATTTAATCGGTGAGGAATCTTCCTTCTTGGCAGCCTCAGCTTTGTAACACTTAGATTTTCTGATTTTGGTTTGTATCGTCCCAAAAAGCTTCATGCTTCATTCTGAAATTTCTCAGCAGTTCAAGCAACTTAACAATCATTTCTGAGGCCTGCTGAAAGTGAAATTATTTTCCTTGTTGGGCACTGCTTGACGTATCCACGTGGCTGAAAACTTTTCAAAGCAAGGAAAGATAGGGAAAAGTCAAAAGTTTCCATTTGAATTATAAATCTATTGACTTTGACACCGGTATCTGCATTTTCTGATTTTGTTAATTACTCCAAGAAGCTTGCGAGTTTGTTGTAATGGGAGAGGATGGCTGAAAGATTTATATAGAACTGTCCAACGAGTCAGGATTAAAGGACTCATATTCCTAGATGGTCCGTCACCTGACTTTGAAGGTTTTGTAGATGACTACTCTTTTTTTGGAAAGCTTAGGATGACATTTATTATGTCTTATACCGGGCTAGAAGACTAGGCCATGCAATGCACGAATTCATCTCTTGGTTTTTCCCATTTCATTCTGATCTGCACGCCAGTAAAATTTATGGCCATGTCCAGACACTAGCCTATGCAGTTAGGGACCAATAGATTGAGTCTGGGAAGAACATCTGAGATAATATGGATTCAGACTTGGAACTAATTGTCTCGTATAACCTCATAGACATGTATTCTATTCAAAGAATCTCTGTGGCACTTTTGAAGGAGTTGGAAACGTGTTCCTGGACCGAAATATTAGATGTCTCGTACATTATGATCGCGTAGTGTTTTGCATCAATGATCCGAGAAGTCAAAGTATATGTCACGTGATGGCTCATGTTCTCTAAAATCTCGTTGCAAGTTTCATGAGAACACCTTTTAAGTTAATCCAATTCATCCGTTTCTTTAAAAGTGGGCAGTCTTAGCTCTGTAGCCTCAAAACGTTAACAAAGTTGCCTAACTTATCAGTGTGCCCACGAATTGCGGGTCTTTGACGGCCAGAAACTTGAGGGATGACAGTGTAGCATTGGTATGCTACAGGTCGTCAACCACGCGTTGATCACCCGGTCTCCCACAATGCAATAGTCCTATTATTTCAGGGAATATACAGTTCACCCCCTAAATATGACATTTAACTACTGTTTTCCTTAACTCGTATGGTATATTTTCCTCCAACAAGCTAACCAATAATCACCGTAAGAAGGATGGGCGTCGCCAGACCGTTCTTTCTTGTGCGAGAGAGACTATAAGTGGGAGTGCGGCCAGCCAAACTATGACGTGATTTGGACGGTTGCTAGGCGCTCACTGTCGACGCTGATTGGACCTTGAGACCGTCATTTCGACAACCCCCACACATATAAATACCAACTCAGACATACATAGTTGATGTTAGCCAGTACTCGAACAAGAAACTTTACTTTTTGACTTGAATCAATAAACACCTACTGGTCCTTAGGAATACTGGGGAAAAGCGATGAATTTCACCGAGAAAATTAAGATCCACGTAACGGTATTTTCGTGGTTCGGACCAGTACAGGCTAGGAAGTGAGTGTCAGGATAGGGACTAGGATTCTTCATCCTATTTTATATTTCATGGACGAAGCTAGTCTTAGAATGTATTAACTTATTTATCAATGAGTTTCTGTTTTATTTGTCTTTTCAGTAGGTGGGGGCCTTAAGCTGTTATGTTTCAGTTATTTTGTTTTATGTTAGTAAAGTTAGCCGTTGGGGTTGACGGGGACCTTAAGCCTAATTTTCCAGTTTTGTGCATATTTCAGTTTAGAAGGCTCAGTTATGTATATTTTTTCAAGTCAACGTAAAGATTAGTTTAATGTATTATTTTTGGTCAGTCATTTATTTTGCACGGGTCACGGAGAATTATTGTGACGCCATGTTCTGGCGGTGTCTTTGTATATTTGTAGTCGGGCGTGGCCACGCGCGCCGAGTTCTAACTGTTCCTTGTTTAGTTTTTGAAGAATTCACAGTATTTATGTTAACCATGTAGTGTAATCGTCAGTCAAAATAAATTACTCACTAACATGTTCTAAGTAAATGCTAAGTTTCGCTCTTATAGCTCAGACGTGAAACTTTTTTTTTTCTTTTTCAGAGATTTACTTGAAGCAGCTGTCACCCTAAAGTGGGTACTTTGTGTTTGTATCTCCAAGGCCTTAGTTGGTATTTAGTCCAGATCCTCGGGACAAGGGTATATTCAATATGAATACACTCCAGGTGGTAGGTGGGATCCTTAAGGCACACTCTTTTCCCTCGTGGTATTTATTGTGTTATATTCTGTAGGCGAACAAGTAAAGATCGTGGTTTTTCTGTGTAACGCCTTAGCTTTAGCACACGAGATCATTCTCTGTAAGCTTTGATCTAGTAAATTAACTGCCTTTGTTTTTTAATTATTTTAAATATGCTCTCTGCTTTAATTCACTGATTTAATGTACTATTTTTTAATGTTCCATGCAAATTTATCCATCCTCTTACCTTATTAATGACCGTCAGCCGGATAGGCTATAACAGGATCTTTATCAAAGCTATCTGGTTTTTTTCCATCTCTATCTTTTAGCGTTGAAGGTTGGTATGAAAGATTCTCGCCAGCCTTTATGGCCCCCAGCTTTAAGAAAGATTTTAGGTGAAATTATTATCTTTCATGGGTTTTTTTAGCCTTTAAAGCGATTTTTTCCAGTTTCAGTACACTTGATTCAATGAAAGTAGGGCTGGTCTAATCAAAAAGTTTTTTGTGTGCAAAACTCACATTTTGCGACTCCCATCTGCCCCTAACACCACCTGAAAAAACTGTGGAGAATACTATATATGGCCATTTTAAAACTAGACCCTATATATGCCATTTTGAATGTTATTTTCCAAATATGCTACACATCTGAGATTGTCTTTCCCCAGAATTTGGAAAATATGTTCCTTCATAACAGGATAGAATTTTGGAATCAACTCTACGAGCCCAAGAAAATTCCCATTGTTTTTGCTGTAGAGGGTTTCGTGAGTTCCCCGAAAAGTCACGTTATGTTGGGCAAGGAACTGTATGATGGCAAAATCTTTCGTGAGGACATTTTTCTGTTGCTCTTTTTCCTGAGCAATAAATCTTAAATTTTCGTCATCAATCGCCTTGCCAATACTAAACTTCATTTCTGCTTCAACCTATTATTCGTAGCACGTTAAGTGGTTAGAGGACGTCTCATGTTGGGAAAGGGTTTTTCCGATGTGCCTTCAATCACAGTTTCCATTTCCATCAGATAATGTAGTGCTAGTGATTGCCGTGTTAAATAACTTGCAGCAAAAACTGTATACACTTCCCTTAGACTGGGAATACATTAGCCATCGTCTTCTAATTTTCTCTCCGTTGGAAGCAAGCCGATAATAAAATACGTTGGGAAATAATATTTTTGCGCCGTCTCTATGGTAGCTGTCTGATACTGTTGAGAATGGTCCTTGGAAATAATTGAATCACGTTCACTTGCACTTAACACTTTGCGCCAGTCAGACGGATCTTTCAATTTGCCACATGAATTATTAATTTCTTGGATTGTATCAGTCACATAGCTCTTATTACTGTGATCAGTAATTTTCGTGGCGTTAGAATCATCGGCATTAGTATTTATTACATCTTGCAGTTTCAACAGATGATCGTCGTTACATTGAGTTTCAATTTCACTTTCACTTTCTTTGCTAGTGCTTGCCTTCATTAAACAGTTACAAAGTAGTTTAGCGCTTGACTGAGTTTCTTTTAACGTTTTTCCTTTCCTTATTCTATTTTCAGCTAGAGAATTTTGGAAATATTTTTAAAAACAGTTTCAAAAATAGATTTAATATTATTGGAAACCTTCAGAAACCACAAGTAAGAACGTTATAATAACAGAAATACAGCATACGGCACAATACACTTTACCTACTAAAAGGGTTTGCACCAAATTAATAATTCAAAATAAAACTTAAACAAAATTTCACAGAACACCATATTATAAACTAAAAATATTAAGTAGCGAATTGCAACACGCCGAACTAAGTGGGTAAGCGATTGTCCGTAAATCACTCTCACGGAGGGGAGGTTAGGTGACGGACTGAGAATCAAAACAAACATTACACTTCCCCCCTCCCCCTCTCCGTCCACGAAAGGTTTGACCTGAGCCTAAAACTCCTGGATCGTACAGTCTCGGCTTGGCAACTAGTATAGTCCAGTCACCAATGTAGTTGACAGGGGTACGTCGCATCGAACCACCTTTAAAATGTATTTACTTTGTTAATGTATTCTAATGCACTAATTTGAAATAAAAAATACTCTGTTTCGCATAGATGTATATATTAATATAAGAAATAAGCATTCTTCTTATAAATTACTTTATTTAATCGTACTTATATTTTCCTAGATAAAAACTATAAATATTAATTTTTGAGCCATTTTGGCGCTCCCCGAATTGTTTGTGCATGCGGTCGCACACGCCTTAGGGTACGCGTAGTGGCGGCAGGCACCGGTAAGCTGGCTCACACCGTCTGACTCTGACAGTTTACCGGAATATGTTCATTATGGTTACCAAAACCAGCGTGCTCTGACGTTTGTTAAATTCATTTGTGTGTGTTTTTATTTTTTGTAGCTTACTTTTATTAGTTTTATATCACTAAACTATTATTGGACTATTATTATTGTTATAATTTTATTGGAATTTGTGAAAGTGATGGATGCGAACACGCTTATAACAAAGGTTTTTCTCAAACCCGAAATTTGGGACAAAAGACGGAGAGAGTATTCCAACCGTGTTGTTGTGGATGCCTGCTGGCGATATATATCAAAGGAAATGGGTGTTGAAGGTAAGTTTATTGAAATAGATTTCATTGTTTTCCCTACCTACTATTTATAGTGTAAAAACATGTATGAAATACTATTAAGAGTTTTTTTAATTTCATTGTATGTCACACATTTTAAAATATAATACAATTTAATATCGATGACATAATTATAACAGAAAATACAAAAACCAAATAAATGTAATATAAAAATCTAACTAACACCAGTAATAAATGTTAAGCAAACTAATTTTATAGACTACTATTTACTGTATAATCTAAAAATATGACATATAAATCTATTACAGTGCATATAAATCAAAGTGTTACTATGTATTTAATGATTATAAATGACTGTTATTCATTCATTACAAGTTATTGGATATTTTTCCACGAAAGAAGAAAAAACGTCTCTCACTTCTTTGGCCGTGGTAGGATGCCTTCCTTGTCTATCCCAATTTACTGATTCACCATGAACAGTAACCTCACTGAGATGCCTTGCAAGTACAGTGTTATGCAAAATACAAACACATTTCACAATTTTTCCAGCAAGTTCCACCTTCGTTTCAATGGCTTTAGAGAGAATACGCCATTTGGAATACAAAATTCCAAAAGCGCATTCGATAGTTTTCCTTGCTCTCGATAACAGGTTATTGAACATTGTCTTGCCCTCGGTAACACGTTCACCTCTCTAGGGTCTCATAAGGTGGGGAAGTAAAGGGTAAGCCTCATCTGCTAACATAACATATGGAGCTTTCACGTTGCTGTGAGGCAAGAAATCAGGTTCTGAAAAATGATATCTTTGCCTTCAATTAAATTGAATAAGTCTGAAGCCAAAAATGTTCCTCCATTACTCTGTTTTCCGTACCCTCCAATGTCAACAGTGACCAACTTATAATTTGCCTCCACTAAACCTTTTGGAACGACACAAAATAATTTCTTGTAGTTCAAAACATCGACCCAGAATTACTTGGACAAACTATACGAATATGTTCTCCGTCCAAACATCCAATATCTTGAGAAAAGTTCCAAACTTTTTCAAAGTCAGCTGCATTATTTTTAAGTAATTATGTAGTTGGCACTGGCGTGTGCAGGGGTTTTAGTTCTTTCCACAGTACATCAACTGTTTCTCTGATAATTTCTCTTACAGTTTTATCTCCGATTCGGAAGCTGAATCCCAAAGCTCGGAATGATATTCCAGTAGAGAGGTATCTGAAAAAATGCACCAAAAATTTTTGCAATGTAATGTCATCATTAATATTACACAGATGTCAGCCTATTATTTTAGTATGGTAAAAGGTTGTTTTTTTCAGAAGATACGCTGCGTAAAAAATGGAAGTACCTGAGAGATCAGTTCAGTGTTGAATTTGGGAAGATTAGGCCACCACGTTCAGGTGATCCTGGAGATTCCACCTACGACCCAAAATGGCCTCACTATAAGTCACTATTGTTCTTGAAGGACGTTGAGAAGTTCTCGAACTCTGTCGAGTAACTTAAGAACAAAAGCTCCACCCAATGAGTCAAATTATAAAGTCGATGACAATGAAGGTGACATCATTTGCGTTGAAACCCATGTTGACCAAGCTGATAATAATAACAGTGATCCAGAAAATGAGCAAAAAGGAAGTGAGCAACCGAGGAACATGCTAAGTGATACACATGATGTGATTCAAGGCTCTGGATGGGACGAACATGTAAAGGACAATCGAGGGCAGAAGAGGCAGCGCATTCGTAATCGCAAATACAATGAAAGCATTCTTGAGATTGAAAAGAAAAAAATTAAATTTTTGTAGGACGTTGCACATCGCCCCCAAGATAATGATGACTTATTGTTTATTCGTAGTCTCCTACCTTACGTTAGCAAGATACCTTCCCATCTGAAATTGCGTTTCAGGAACAAAATTCAAGAAGTTGTGGAGGGGTTTGCTTTCTCCTCAGGCCCACCAAGTTCCTCAACCGTCCCCCTTGTCTGCAACAAGCTATACTTCCTCATCAATGCTCGCAACATCACAGGTTGAATCACCTTCACCTACGGCTACAGGGGCTTATGGAAATTACGAGTATTTGCAGTGAAAATTACATTTGTTGATTATATTTTAATTTTGTGACATTGTATTGGATATTTTACTGAAAATTC
>CABEEJ010010594.1:0-13693 GCA_901482245.1 Timema douglasi
ATTCTTGTGGCACAAATTCAGCACTAAATATTGGCATAGGTTTCAGAATTTGTGCCGTTAGTGGTGCTGCCAACTTCACGGACCTCGGGACCCCTAGGTTCGTAGCCAGGTGCACTGACGACTACACCACGGGGCCGGTTATCGCATAGTTTAGTCCGTTAAATAGATAATGTTACACCCCTACCAGCGTGCACGTGGATTGTCAGGCTCGCCTGGTCCGGTTTACCGATGACGAGGAGGTGGAGGCTCAAACTCCGCTCTGGTGTACTAAGGGTGTTTTTAACGGTTTTTTAATCTTCCCTCAAGCAAATCCTGATAATTATATTGTAAATTTTACCTTCCACATTAACTTACCAGCTTCGGTGGCCGCGTGATCTAACGCGCTACTCTTGCAGTAGACTAGACTGTCGATAGAGGGGATGTCGAGGTCGAATCTCGGTCAGGTTACAGGTGTACTTTACTTTACATCCAGCCTGTGGCCCGGATCAGTTTTTTTATTCAAGGTATATATTTTCCGCTACCGGCTTACTAGGCCTTTCGTAGCTTCATATACCTTCTAACCTAACTTAAGACTTAGGACAGGCACAACATCCCGTCCCCGGCCGTTAAACCATCACTTTGAAAGGGTAAACCCACACTTAACCAATGATACATTTTTTGTTCATGCCGGAAATCGAACCTGGGACCCTTAGCTCAGTAGCCAGACACACTACTGACTGAGTTAAGGTGTCAGATCGGTCAGGTGTACTAAGGGTGTTTTTCCAAAATAGTTTTCCACTATCTCTCCATGAAAATGCAGGTATACTTTCTATAAAAATATAACCTTCCTAATCCCTAAAACCATTAGTATAATTAATATATAAGCATCCAGACTAAACCGGACAGGTATTAAGAAACGGTGCTAAAAAACAAAACAAAAATTAGATTTATTAAATTTCAAATAGCCCGGTTAGGTTGGTTAAAAGTCCACTATATTAAACCGTGTGTATTAAAGATCCAATTGATGCGAGCTAGAGCCGTATGCACATTCTGAGAGGTGTAACAATATTATATATTCTATCCATCGTTCAATAAAGGGGAGATTATTTGTTTGTGTTGTTGTACTAAACAATATCACATGTAAATAGACACGTTATGTTGGTGTATTATTCCACTCACGAACGCTTAGAAAATATACACACACTATTCCTTCCTACAGAGCCTTCATTAATATAAGATGGGGGATAGTTGTTATTTTTACATTTAGTTGAGGTATTTAACGTGCACTTTCTGACTCGAATGATTATATCAGCACATGAATGATAAAAATGTTATGTCTACAATGAACACAACATAGAACCCCCGGCCGTTAAATTGTCATTGCGAAGGAAACCCACATTTCATCAATGATAAACTTTTCGGCCATGCAAGGAACTAAACCCAGGACCCTTAACTTTGTAGACAGTCAAGCTACCGACTGAGCTAAGTTGTCGACGATAAGAACTAGCGCTGTAGAAATATTACACCTATGTAATCAGATTTATGTTATTTTGTAGTGGTTTTAAGTTGTGGCGTATACCCACAGACAGGGGTGTGGTAGGTGAAAAATATTCCGTACTCATAATTTGGAAAATAAACATTTACACTACAATAATTTATTAATTTGTATATTATTGTGTTAAAATCACGGGGTATTACCCAATGTGGGCCACTCAGACATTTAGTTATAAAACTGCAGCCCTGTCCACGCAGCTATACAAGCACCACTGTTCACACAGCTATACAAGCATCACTATTCACACAGCTATACAAGCACCACTGTTCACACAGCTATACAAGACATCACTGCACCACTGTTCACACAGCTATACAAGCACCACTGTTCACACAGATATAAAAGCACCACTGTTCACACATATATACAAGCATCACTGTTCACACAGCTATACAAGCACCATTGCACCACTGTTCACACAGATATACAAGCACCACTGTTCACACAGCTATACAAGCACCACTGTTCACACAGCTATACAACCACCACTGTTCACACAGATATACAAGCACCACTGTTCACACAGCTATACAAGCATCACTGTTCACACAGCTATACACGCACCACTGTTCACACAGATATACAAGCATCACTGCACCACTGTTCACACAGCTATAAGACTATAGAAATAAGATCTTTAGAGCTGCAATCAGTGTCCGTGACCGCCTGGCCTGGTATATTCACACTCATTTTCTTAAAGGCTATGGTTGAAAAATCTATATTCTTGTCACCAATATTATTATTAATTTTAATTGATTTAGCAGCAATATTATTGCATTTGTACATTTGATTCGATTATGCTCTTACTTAACTTTTAATATCAGTCTAAAGAGAAAGGATATTTATGATCATATTAGCTATAAAAAAAACTCTTTATTTTTACGCTTTGAAATATTGGCCTAAATACTTTCTAGTCGCCATTTAAGAAGATAGGTTCAACAACAG
The DNA here is from genome assembly GCA_901482245.1 of Timema douglasi. NCBI lineage: Eukaryota > Metazoa > Arthropoda > Insecta > Phasmatodea > Timematidae > Timema > Timema douglasi. The sequence continues at coordinate 2,480 of CABEEJ010010594.1, forward strand.
CATATTCTGAAATAGAAACATAACTATTTGCTGAAAACGTAGTCGTAGCATTTATTGTAATAGAGCACATGAAGCTTGCTTTAGCACCGCGTATTACTGCCTTTTGGGTTGTACGCCTATGTATTAAATGCTCTAACGTGTTAGAGATGAGAAAGATTAAATTTAAAGGGAGTACACCCGAATTTGCATGGGGAAGGCTGGAGACCCATTTATAAAAACCACGCTCAGTGCACCCGACTGGGGTCAAACCCTGATCTCCCCGTTGTCGGCAGCCAGTTCATTACGAAACTAGCGTCTTACCATGCGGCCACTGAAACGGATCAGATGGAGTTATTTGAGTGAATCCTTCATTTATTATTTTGGATAAATGTAGATATAAATTGGCTTTAGACTTGGGAAAACAATACGGATGTGCGAAGCTTGAAACATGGAAAGTGAAGCCGAAGACGAAGAAGCTAGGTTCTTGTTGTTGTCATATACTCCATCCATTAACTGCATTTAGGTATACTCCATTCACAGTAGGAATTACTCTTTGAAAGGTCTTTTTTCCTACCAATATCCTACTATATAATAGACTTCTGGTAAGGAAAAGGGCCTTTCAGAAAACAATTCCTACCGTGAACAGACTTTAGACAAAGAGGTATAGATAAAAAAACTGAATCTATTCCTATTCATCCATCTTCTGTATAGAAACGAACTTTTTAATTCGTCAGAGATAATATCAAGTATTAGATATTTGATACGCGTGGTGTTAAAAAGTGAAAGCAATCAAGGAAGATAGCACAACTAAAAGGCTTTGTACTTTTTATTGTCTTTGGGACAGTTTCATAGTCAGACTTAGTACGCCTCGAGTGCGGTGCTACACTAAATACAAGACGACACCTACCTAAACCAGAATGCAATGGGCCGTTCTCTCATAGGAAACTGGCCCATTCTATTCTGGTTTAGGTAGGTGTCGTCATGAACCTAGTGTAGCTCCGCACTTGAGGCGTACTAAATTTGACTATGAAACTGGCCCTTAGTTTTATACCCGTTAAGTTTGTTATAACGTCGCAGGTACTTTTCTTTCGAACAAAATAATGTTGGTGGTTATAAAGAATGTGTTTTATTAAACTTGCCGGCCTGCTAACACAACTAATGAGATATTTCCAATATATTCACAGTATATTGTTTTCTTCGAAATGTTCCGAAGTACAAACATTATTCTAGGTGCCTAATTCAAAGTGAAGGAATTATATGGCTGCCAGGCCTCCACCGTGGTTTGGATTCCATGTTAAACTGTAGGTCCTCCTTTTTTCATCTCACAAACACCCTACCATTGCACATTAGCGTAAGTGCTTACGGGGGCCAATAATAATAATATAATAATAAATATAGTATTATTATTATTATTATTATTATTATTATTATTATTATTATTATTATATGGCCTTTGACTCTTACATATCGAAACAACGCACAGCCATTTTCTAAGCCGTCAGAAAATAGTGAGTGGTGTTGTTTGGTGTTGTTTGGTGGTGTGAGAAGGAATGGCTAGCTTATATTTCTAAATATAATTCCTTCTAAATCAATACTTCTCTTGCCAAATGTAAAATAGCAACTAAAAACACGTTTTCTGCTAAGTTGTGAAATCGGAATAGTAAGTGCCCCAAGAACAAAATTAACTAATTTGATTTGTTTGTTTTACTCTCATTTGTGTTAAAAAGAATTAGTCACAAAGTAACACTAAGATACCCACTTCGGTGGCCGCATGGTCTAAGGTGCTACTCACAGGAAATATAAGTTTTAATCTCGATCGGTTGTATTGAGGATGGTTTTTCAAAAATGGTTTTCCACTCTCCCTTCACTAAAATGAGGGTACAATTCCTATCAACTTAGCCTTTATTACCCCTAAAACCACTAGCGTAATTAGTACATAAGCGTATAACCCGAACGGGAAATAAAACGTGGTGTTAAAAAAATTGAAACTTTGTACAGTTCTACACTTTAGCTAAGTCGGTAGTGTATCTGTCTACTGAGCCAAGGGTCCTGAGTTCGATTCCTGGCATGGCCGAAACATTTATCATTTGGTGAAATGTGGATTTCCCCTTTCACGATGATTAATTAACGGCCGGTGGTCTAGGTTTTGTGTCTGATCTAGATTTTTAAGCTAGTTCATAAGTCGTGTGCTAATATAATCAGTCGGTTCAGGTAGTGCATGTCAAATACCTCAAATAAACGGATTTTTTTTTTGACATATCTTGGTTTGGAAGAAGATAATGAAATTTAAACCATAGGGATCCTTGGCATTTTCTCTGTGTGTACCAAAGTTTGGTTTAAATGGGTAAACTAAGTAAAAAATAATTAGATATTGGGACAGAGCAGTTACTCAGAGCACCCAAATATGTAGACTCTTTCATCTAACTTGGCTAAAAGTATACGCGATTAAAAGTATATTGTGTCTGTAAGCTACTAAATTTTATACATTTTCTTCATTGGGGCAAGCACCTTAAACACTACGCTAACCATTAAGGCTGATGATCTATCTGTTTTATCTTTTCGAAGTCATGACTAAATAGATATTAAGAAACTAAGAATTCTGTTTTTTTCTCTCTTATATGTGTTCGACTGACTTATAGTTCGAGAATAAGGGTATATACTAAAACTAAATAGGCATGTAATGCCTCCTTGAAGACACCTCATGCCACACAGTTTGAGAAGTACTATTAAACTGGTGTGAGAAATTGAGAGCTGTTACTCAGCTGTTAATACTTTATTAGTGTACCCACATTGGTATTCACACGGTGTAATGCTTCACTCGCGATAGACTGGATTGCCGGTGAAGGAGATAGCTCGGTCAGGTGAGCTGAGGGTGGTTTTCCACTTTACTTCCATTTAGCTGCGGGTGCATTTCTTATAGTTCATCCCTTCCTGATTCCTGCCCCAATTTTATAAAATTAGCAAAAGTATCCCGGGAAACGATTTTCTTTGATTGAAGCAGACAGAAAAAACTTTTTATTTTATTTCTTACAGCCCAGTTTTTAATAAATTATTTAAAAAAATCAAATAAAAACTTTTTAAAGTTTTGTCTCGAGGTACACATGTTCATGCACAAGAGCTACTAATTTTAAAATTTTAGACCGCTGTGTGAGGTAGATATCGCGCAATGCTCATTACAGACAGAAATACTCTTCATTTTATTAACATAGAAGAAAGATATGCTGATAGTGCAAACGGAAGACACAGTGCAAAAAAAATACTCCTTCATACAAGCTATTTAGATTTCTGTGTTTAATTGTCTTGTGAGAGGTAGATTAATTTCAAGCTTGAACTTTATACTTTTTTATTCATATTGATTTCTTTCCATCGCCAGAAAATTTTCGAGAATAAATAAACGGAACATTTTTTCATGAAAAAAAAAAAAATTCACACATTTCTCCGAATCACAAATTTGAATGCAAACCGTNCTACGAATCACAAATTTGACTGCAAACCGTCACGGGATTAGCTTTTTATTTTTGTTTGTGAATGCTTATGTTCAGTTCTTAGTAGGGTGTCAACAAATATTTTGCTGCAACAGTGATGTGGGGGTGCCTTCCCTTCTGACCACTGGTTTATTAGTCTAAATGACTTCAATGAAACGACAAGAGATTATTTCAGTAACCAAAGAGAAACATATTTTTGCTGGAATGAGGGGGAAGGAGTGCAACCTCTTAGCCCCCTTTTACCCATCAGATCCGCCCCTGCCTATGAGCTGAGTTGTCTCATAATTCAGAGACTACTCCAGCGAATTTTCTTGTGGTCTTGTTTTGAAGCTGCCGCCGGAAGTGTGTTGATGACGTCACAGAGGGCGTGGTGACGTAGTGGGAAGACTGGCGCTTCGCCAAGTGCCCCCTCTCCTCTTCGCAGCATGTGGGTCTGTCTCAAGCGCACCCCGCGGTTCCACACATGGGAGACAGCATCAAGTGAGCGGTCAGAACACCTGACTTCTACCCGTGAGACGGGTGTTTGATTCCACAAAGATGTTATCTTGGTGCAGATAATTTAACACCCTCTTCTAATGCTTCGTTTTTTCAGAGTTTAATGTCTTAGCACTATACGCGCTATCCTAGCTTAGTTTTAAGATAACTATATAATTTGGATCTAAGACTGGTTATTTTCCACTTTGCGAAAGAGGATACAGAAATATGTTTTAGTATTTATCGGAAATCAATCCCAAGATATGTATATCCGTATACTAATTTATGCTAGTGAATGCAGCCCCTACCCGTGTTTCTGAATCATTCCAAGCAGTCCCAATCGATAGTAGCTCATAGAGCAGTGTTTTTCAACTGGTGTGCCGCGGAACATTGGTGTGCCGCGGCTGTGGAGTCAGCAGGTATACCGCAGACATTTAAGGGAAGATCAAAAAGAAACGAGAAAAATTTTAGGAATAAAAATTAATATTATTAAATCCATTATCAACATTATTTTTTAAAATAGCACGATTGTTAAAATTGTAGGTACCGGTATTTATTTTAAAACACAATATTAATACTAGTTATTTAAATGATACAATCTCTCATTTAAAATAAAACTAATGGTGTACCTTGACAGTTTTATCGATTTGTTCAGTGTGCCGTGAATTTAGAAAAGGTTGAGATCGTTGTAATAGAAAGGCTAAACAATTGATCTAATAACCTGAGGGGAGTCTTAACTGCCCTGATTCATCTCAGGGTCACCGACAGGAGGTTGGCAACACATGTGGGATTGTGGGTGTAACTAATTATTATAAGACTCCAATAAGCTTCTACCTTGTGCATCACGAATTGATTGATTTTGAATTTACCCGCCTCTGTGGCCGACTAGTCTAAGGCGTCACTCTCTCAATAGACTGTATCACCGATGTGTGGGGTATCAGGATTCGAATTCCAGTCTGGTGTAATGAGGCTGAATTTTCTTAAATAGTTTTACACTCTCCCTTCACTCAAATATGGTTACACTCCTTCTAAATTTAACCTTCCCCATCACTAACACATCAGCGTAATTAGTAGGCTACATAAACTTATAACCTGAACGGGTAGTACGACATGGTGCTAAGCAAAACATCTTGAGAGGGCAGGGAGGAGGCTAACCTTCCTTAACAGTCTCCTCAGTACAATTCTGCATCGAGGCATTAGGATCGAACCAGATACCTATAGATCAGCGATTTTCAATCTTTTTCTAAGGAGAGATTTTATCACTAAAATAACGAGTTTATTAAGATTGTGTTCCAAAGACCAATAACTAAAAGATTTATAATTGTATTATTTTTAAAAATAATATTGATCATGAATTTAATAAGATGTACTTTTACTCTTCAAATTTTATTTTAGCTTCTTTTTGAACTCCCCTCAAACTTCCGTGGCACACCTGGGCCTGGATTCACTAACGAGTGCAGTTCTGCTCCGGCGCAAGCCTGGAAATGGCGTAACTTTGTAACTTTGCATCCAAGATACTCCCATTATTTGTTCCATTTCCGTATTCACTAAGCAAGGCGCAAGCTAGTGGCAATATTATGATGACGTCACCATAAACGTCATCAATTGCGCTCTTCTCGACCAATCCTTGTGAAGAATTTACTTACAAAGTCAAGGCTACTTTATTTTAAATCTGTAATGAAAACGACAGCAAATACAAAGATTTTTAAACATTTTGCTTATAAACTAGCAATAAAATTAGAAGCGGCCTCTTTCTGGATGTTTTACAAAAACAATATTAGTACATTATTTTGTATTTATTTATATTATTAGTTTAAAGTTTAAGTTCCATTAATAAAACATTAATGTTTATAAAAAAATTTAAAACTTATTTTAAAGCTATACTAACCACCATATTTGGTGACGAGATGTCTTTAGACTTGGAGGAATACAAACCTCTTTGGATCTAGACGAAGATTACACAGTTCGTAGCTTTGTTTTATAATAATGCAAGAAATGCCATTGCGTTGTTTGAATGTAAAAATCCAACAATAGAAGGTACGTAATTGTTTTGTTACCACTATCTAAATTGAAACAAATTTTGTGCTTGAAAGACGTTATGTTATTTTAACTTATTTATTATTAATTGAGTACAGTTAGGTAACTAATTGTATTTTAAGCCAATACAATAATATGCCGCCATTTAAATTTATTGAAGTGACAATTATGATTAAATAGTTGCGCCTACTCTTGAGTGGTGGCAAATAAAAGGCATTCGTGTTCAAGGATATTAGGGCTTATTAAACCTCTCGCACCTTAGTTATTTACTAAAGCCTTCACCACATCAACCCCATCATTTTTTAAATCCTATCTTAGAAAGGATAAAAGAAAGGAATTAATTAGCACACTATTATGTCAAAAGCCTTTGAGTATTTAGATGGTCCTATATTTAATACTGGTTTGAGCAGTGGCATACCTGAATATTTGACACCTAGCCTAACATATTATTATTGATGTCTTTATTTACATGGCGAAATTAAGGCATAAGCCTTTTCTTACATTTAACCATGTCTTAAGCTGTGTCCTCATGGGGTCAATTGTACGACCGTGTATTAGCCTGAATATATTGAACGGTCGTAGTCTCGGACCAGTCCTCGACTCTCGACGTAAATATGTTCTAAGCAGCGGTTCCACTTGGTCGCAACGAACACACCTGGACTTGGTCCACACTCAGATGTCTCTCCACGATCGAAGGAGTCGTAAGTTTTCCGCCCCCTCCGTATAATATACGATCACCGCCGGTAGAAGTCGTAAACGATCTGGGGATTATCGACCAGTAGTTTCCACTAGGTAAGTACACGAATGATGCGGTCGTAGGTCTTACAATCGAACCTTTGGGAGCCCACTTTAACGTTTATATTAATAGATGAATTCTGACAAAATGTGGGCTGAGACTGGTGGGATATAGTGAGAAGTAATAATTCAACATCTCTCTCTCTCTGATCTTTCCTAACAACTGTTAGCTCGCACCCGCCTCGGTGGCGTAGTTGGCTAACGCGCTAGTCGTGTTGAGCTCGACTGCTGAGGACGGGGAGATCGAGGTTCGAATCTACGGTCGGGTGAACTGGGGCTGGTTTTTACTAAATAGTTTTCCACTCCCCCTCCACGCAAATGTGGGTTCACTTAACCTAATTCAACCTTCCCAATTCCTAATCCATCAGCGAAATTAGTACTTAAAAAGCGTATAACCCGAACGGGTAGTAAGACGGTGTGCTAAATAATAATAATAATAATAATAATAATAATGTTAGCTCGCCTGAGAAATGTTATTCTCTATACGGGCTGTGTGTGTGTGTGTGTGTGTGTTAGCGTAGCGTGGGAGTGGGGATGGGGGGATACATAAAGGTCGAATTTTGTGCGAGGATGAATACAGGTCGAGTGTGCGAGGATGAATACAGGTCGAATGTATCTGCGAGTGTGTGAGAATGAATACAGGTCGAGTGTGTGAGAATGAATACAGGTCGAGTGTGTGAGAATGAATACAGGTCGAGTGTGTGAAGGATGAATCAGGTCGAATGTCTGCTCACTAGTGTAGAAGTGAAAATTTCCGGTTTCACGTGTCTAATATTAGAAGTGTTTGTGGGCGCGCTCCGTCCCAAGACCGGCGAATCATTTTGACCAACTTCTCTGTAAAGGGGTGTGGTTCCTTTACTTCATATTTAATTAAGTTTCGCCGAATCACATCAACCTGAGACCCGTGGTGCCTCAAGCTGTTTGCGGTACGGTGTTAAACCGCGACTTCAATCTAGGAAAACATTAATTCTCTGCAAACACTATAAAAGAGTGTTAACAATGATGTCACTTTGAATGACTAACTAAAACAAGGAGTATATCTATTACTTTGACTCTTTTTTTAGTTTCTTCATATTTACTGGAAATTGGATCGTGAACGTTGTGTTTGTGTTTGCTTGGGGCATTTGAACAAATTTTGATACAACTTTCTAGTATTTATTTTTTGTTTGATGCAAATTTTGTAAAAAAAATGTGCCCAGTAATAGAAACAAAGAGTTTGTTCGTGTTCAAATAACTGTAGAAATAGGCCTATAAATTATTTAGCCAAACACAAACCTGTGAAATAAATAAGTTTCCAAACGACATATATCTTATACCAAACATTATTTTCAATATGTTATTGTTTGTTAAAACAACCCGTGAGAAACAAATAAATCGTCTCTAGCATCATAGCGAGGCGACTTAGAGTGGCCTTAGCTGTGATGTCTTGATGTCTCCAAATAGCTGACCATGTGAATTGTGTGACCTGGTTGATGTTCTCACACGTCCATAATTGAGTGTTGTGTGACCTGGTGATGTTCTCACACGTCCGTAATTGAGTGTTGTGTGACCTGGTTGATGTTCTAACACGTCCATAATTGAGTGTTGTGTGACCTGGTGATGTTCTCACACGTCCATAATTGAGTGTTGTGTGACCTGGTTGATGTTCTAACACGTCCATAACTGAGTGTTGTGTGACCTGGTGATGTTCTCACACGTCCATAATTGAGTGTTGTGTGACCTGGTGATGTTCTCACACGTCCATAATTGAGTGTTGTGTGACCTGGTGATGTTCTCACACGTCCGTAATTGAGTGTTGTGTGACCTGGTGATGTTCTCACACGTCCGTAATTGAGTGTTGTGTGACCTGGTGATGTTCTCACACGTCCGTAATTGAGTGTTGTGTGACCTGGTGATGTTCTCACACGTCCGTAATTGAGTGTTGTGTGACCTGGTGATGTTCTCACACGTCCGTAATTGAGTGTTCTGTGAACCGACGGTTGACTGATGCTCTAACCCGTCCACCATTGAGTGTTGGGGTAATCTTTCCTCTGCACTCACGTACACTTCCTATTACTTTTACCCTTGTTGCGTATAATTTTATCAACTTTGAAAGTTTTGAAAGCTGCAAATCTTGTGCGTGAAACGTCCCTTTCACCTGCTTGCCGGCACGATCGGCTAATCTATACACGACAAGCTGTCTTAACACAACAATGACGCTTTGAAAATATCTTCTTTATAATTATTGTTCCCTCGATCTTTTTCAATCAGCATTTTCGCTTTGCTGGTATGCACTGTGTTGCCGAATTTTAGTTTTGGTTGACTTATTTGTTCTATTTGATGGTTACCGTCTAGATTTTCTCTGACTTGGAGCACGTTGGTCTCTAAAACGTCTGCAGGTGCCATCTTGATACTAGATTTTTTTGCACCATTGTAAGGGTCGATGGGATCCTGAAGGATGTCTACATAGCGATACGTTTTTAAAAAATAATGTCATTTTAAACGCCATTTAGTCTTGTCGAGGTTTTAGGCGAGAAGCCTACCATTTCCCTTACCATTTTGGAGACTATTAGATTGGTAGCTGATGCCGCTTGCTAGTGATGTTGCTCATAACGGTGTAATGTTTCCGGGGACAGCAATATCACCTTTATTCGCGTTCTCCATCATATACTTTTGATGAATGAACCCAGGACACCGCTGATCAAGGGTCCTAAAATCAAGGGTAAAATTGTTCATACTTTCTGGACCAGTAGTCGTTTCTTCTTCTTCCAACACTCCCATCGTTAGACCAGCTTGCACAACGCCTTCTTTTGAGCATGTAATGTTTTCTTCTGCGCCCTTTCTTTTAACAGAATTCTCCCTTTTAAAGTGTTGTGGTATTAATCGCAAAGATACGGGGTGGGGGGTGCGGTGTATATATGTAAATTTTCGCAGCGTTTTTGGTGATCATTGACTTCAAAAGGTAAAAATTAACGTTGTTATGGTTGCCATAGTTAATGGTGATACTGCGAACCTTACACGTCATTTTTGTTTTGGTAGGATCTCCACTAACACAAAATCGGTACGGATAATTATTGTAGCCACCAGATACAAAGGCGCTATTTTATATTACCAGACCGTAATCCTCATCTAAAAAATATCGGATTGGTTGACCCCACTCGCCGGGGTGATAGGATGATAGCTGTATCGTGCTACAAAACACGGCTCCCCAATTTCTCAAGTATGCTGTATAGTTCTAGCCTAGTCATAGCAGCCGTGTAGCATAAGCGTGTCATGCGCATCATTGTAATTGAAAAGTATAACCTCATCATTATCATCAATGACGCTGTCCACAATGATGTACTTATCTGACAGGTAATTGTGGATAGGCGTTGACAATGCGTACGTGTGGCAAACCAGGTATTTGCCCAAACTTTTCCCATAGTTAATTTAAAAAGAGCTTAGCCAGTGTGTGGAGACGAGTGTTTTTAAAAACAGAATTGAAATCGATTATTACCCCTTACCTTTTCTAATAATTTTTAATATAAGTTAACTTCTCCTTTTGGGAGGCACACCATTCTGGCCATCCGTTGACTCCTTGTTTAATTTTTAACAACGTATTGATGCTGACGATGCACCCGTGAAACAAACCCACAAAATAGGCCTGATGGCCCTAAACAAATGCATCGTTCTGTCACACTTCTTATACGGTTTCAACGGTGTAGCCCTGTCAACAGGTTTGTAGATTTCGTCAACCACCCATAAGCCTGTCAACCAACGATATTTCTTGTCTTGCTGCCGGGCACTCACCTTGGTTTTACTTTTGCCCGCATTTCCGTCACAGAGTAAGCATGAGTTTGTTATGCATCCGTGTTGGCAATACAGGCATGAATAAATCCCGTGGAGGCGTCATGGCAACTTTGACTATGTCTTTTACTTTATCTACTGATGGGCAATTTGGTTCAGGTGAATATTTGTGGGAGGCCTGGGAGGTAATTTTTATACTTGCAAACGCAAGGATACAATGAAACCAAGTCTAAATACTTTATCATCTCTCCATAAGAAAGGTCTTATTCGCTGAAATGCAATTTGTACGCCCGCCAAAGAAAGCGTACCTGTGGCTGAGCTGATTCTTACTGTATACATTTTGTTGGAGTGCAAATTGCCTCAAGTCCTTGTTGTTGCGTTTCATCGCATTAAAGATGCACTCTCACATTTCCACGACCCTGTAGCCAACATTATTAAACTTTTTCGTGGAGGCCATGGTCGCTTTATAATACGTTTCCATGGTCTCGTGAGGGCGGTTTATGATAGGGGTGGCCCTCTCAGGATAACAGAGGGGACACCCATGCTGATAGCAACCCCAAAATTTGTAGACGGTTTTGGTTGTGTTTTATCAGTGAGTAGGGGGAAAGTACATCTACGAGGGCGAACAAAGAGCCAATTAACTCGAACAATGGGTGGCTTAATTGGGTAGGGGGGTGGG
>CABEEJ010010596.1:0-13684 GCA_901482245.1 Timema douglasi
AGCTATACTGACGGGGATCAAAACCCGGTTTCCTCCCATCTTTAGCAGTCTATTGCACGAGTAGCACCTTAAAACACGTGGTCATTATTAGGATTTGAACCCGTTATGGCTACGCACAGGGTGTGTGTTATTTACAATTAGACCTATACTTTATTAGAACCGATGGGGTAGTAAGACGCGGCGGTAGCATTGCATGGTTACATTCATGAAATGTGCTAGTCGAACTGACTTTAAACGGTACTTTCCATGGACGGGGGGCAAGGGGGTGATTCAAGGCAACGACTCCTTGATGTGTCGAGGCTAATGCCTGGTTCATCAAACTCAGGTGGAACAACCCCGGCTCTGGGGAAATTCCAGTCGGGGGAAGGGGGGTTATTCATGGCAACGACTCCTTGGTGTGTCGAGGCTAATGATTGGTTCATCGGCCTCCGGTGGAACAACCCCGGCTCTGGGGAGTGGGGGGATATTCCAGTGCCAGAAAAGTGAAAGGGAGAAATTGAGAAACAGACAACCTTGTGTGCTCTCAGTAGTTGAGTAGATGTAAATGAAAGAGGTTCACCCCTCGTGTCACAAGGATGCACGCATGCTATGAAACATTTATCATATTCCAGTCGCCGTTAACCATGTTCTAATAAACTACAACGCCCTAAAACTCCAACACTTCTATCCTACCAATTAATTAATTAATTAACAATAATTAATCAGCAAGAATCAACACCACTGATGCCTGGCAATACTCAATATAGCCCTCGGCCTCTATAGAGACAGGTTCTAAAAGATAAATAAAAACTCCAACACCTCTATCCTACCAATTAATTAATTAACAATAATTAATTAACAATCATTAATAATTAATCAGCAAGAACCAACATGTCAGGGTTAGTAAGCCTGAGAGTTGGTAGGCGAGGAAGAGGGAGGACATGGTCAGGAGGAGGGGGTTAGGAGGACGAGAGGGTAGGGGGAAAACCAACAGCCAATCAGAGAGCGAGGAGGCGTGGTCACGTGACCAAGTCCAGCCAGTATGGAGGTGTGATGACAGGGCCTACTAGCTACGAAGGGGTTGCGATGTAGTATCGTTGTATGCACTTAATGCTCAAACCGAAGGAACCTAGACTTCCATGATGACGATTAATATTGCTGTTGTACTGACAACCAGTTTAAAACTATATGTTTCTTTTCCTATTTTCAGATATTGTAATGTCAATTAATTCCTTTATCTCAGTAGAGTTATGTAAATCTGAGAGGATAAGCGCTTCACGCCATATTATTATATTTTGTTCTAATTGTGTATTTACCTTCTATGTTGTCCTAAATAAAACAAACAAACTTTGTTATTGACTGTTAAACTTCTTGGCTGATTTTCCCATCACTCTTCCTAAAAAAAAAATCATTATTTTTACAAGAGGTTTACAATATATACAATACATACATATATATTATATAATAATGTATATGTGTATATATAGTATCTTAAGTTCCGCGTATTACCAAGGAGAACATGTGAACTTCAGGCACTAAGTTGTCTTCTGGGTACGATCTTAGGCATCAGACAGCGATCATCTGGTGAATGAGGGGATAACCCAGTTTTGCCAGGACTCCCGAAATTTTGTGAGATCTCATGGCATTTTAAATCATTCCATAAAATTCGAAATTAAGTAGGGATCTCATGAAATATTACAGCGAACGGGATTTACGATTCTTTTCTTTTGCGTTTTAGCTTTTTTTCCAGTGGAAAATGTAAATATTTTATTACATAGATAGATGTAAAATAAGTTTTGTATTATTGGCTCTACTTCTATTTTAATTGGGGTTCCTAAAGGTAATTCTCCATCTACGAATTACATCACGATTCGTTAATGATGGTGATTTCCCGGTGTTTCAAAGTTCAGTTGTGTCTGTGAACTCCCTGTGAAGGTTGAGATTGTGGACTAAAGAATCGGTTTACATTTTCCAGCGATTGCGTTTTTGTGTATTTTCAATCACCGGACTACACACACAAAAAGAGGCTTACAAAATCATCATTGTGCTGCGATTTTGAAGTTTAAGTTAAAGTATTAAAAGTCATATGAGCAAAAATAGCTAAATCAAGGGGAGGAAGAAGCCAACGGCTGCCAGATTAGAATTTTGATTCAAAGATAAGCAATGCTAGAGAAAAAGCGAAACAAATTTAGACATAAATTAGTCAATTGTCAATGAAAATTCGTGCTTTATATTGCGTGGATTCTGATTTTTGCCAATAAATTATTAATGCCAAACTAAAAAAGACGCCATATACAAACTTAAATATTCAACAAACACCCAAGAAAGCGTAGTCCTATTCCTAAAAACAAAATATACATTATTAAATTATGTTAATTTAAATTAAGTGGCAATTAGTTTCTATTTATATGTGGGATAATTTTCTATTTAGTGAGTATAACTTAAATTACAGAATTAGAACATATTTCTCATGTAGATAATCTAGGTACAAATAGTACTGTAGACAGTGTCTTGTCGTTGAATAATATTTTTAGTAGTGGTGTGTAGTGTCCGGGTTTATGATTCTAAACATATTTTATACTGATTTTAATAAGACGAAGACGTTTTCATATTGCTATTTTTTTAAACTAAAAAACTATAATCTAATAAGGTTCCAAATTACTGCCAGATTGAATTAAAATGTCTGACCAGCCAAATATTATGATTTTTTGCAGTGGCCCGTTTGGATAACGAGTTGAATATCCCTGATGTAGTATAATAGTTTGTGGGTGCTTCGAAATTAAGGTTTTGTAAAGTTAATAAAGTATTTTTTTATGATTAATACCTAAAATAGCTCATTGAATGTTGATAAAACTAAGAAAATGAAAGTTAATGTTTTTATCAAACAATAACGAAAGGTGGCTATTTGATCATTCTGAAAGATCAATCAGTAATGAAAGTTTGAGGGAAAAGTTAAAACACCATGATTAATCTAAAGAAACTATAAATTTTGAAGATAATGTTGATCGCTGTAAGGACTGGCCAAGCTTATACATTATCATCCCATTCTGACATTAAAATGTAAGTATAACAAGCTACAAGTTAACGTCGTACAAATGGGTCGACACTCACCGACGCCCATGATGATCAACAACACGAACACCGAAGCTCTGACCTCCACTCTCCTACACAAACAACTGATTGCACGCAGCCGACCAGCCAACTGTCTGCTCAGGACTCGATCCGCGGCCAGCCGGAAACGATGATGGTTCCACGCGGCCATATGAAGCTATCACTTCCGCTAGTAGGATGACCTAGATAGTTCTAGGTGGTGCCAGACGCATTTATTTGCTGGTATATTTGTTCTACCGCCTTACCCCCTCCTACCCTTGCCCCGTCTCTCTGTGGATACAATAATGTATATATAGTGTTCGCGCTTTGAATCGTCACTGATTATACCACCAACTGAGCGTGGTGGGGACGGCGACTAAGGGCCGTAATTTATTTTATACCCTATATTTCATTTTCGGCGTAGTGGGGTACTTCTTGTCTAAATTATTGTTCAGGACTAGTATTTAGTGGATACCGCCCGTCACTTTCTTGTTTACATTTTGAATGTTTATGAAATTGTTTAGTTCTCTATTTAAACTGGGAGCACGCGGCACTTAGGTGTTAGAGAAGAGACTCGGCCTTACACCTTGTTCTGTTTATAGTTTTGGTTCAACGTTAGGTTGTTTTGATCTGGAGGCGCGTTGATGTTTGTCTTTAATAGCCTAAGTTTAGACGCATACTAAGAATTTCAAGGTTGTATCGTTGCTTGCGCTTAAAGCTATAACCACAGAAAGAACCATAGATGTACAACCGGAGTAATACCATAAGTTTCTCTTTTTATATTTTGCTTTAATCATGTATCTTCTTTCTAATTTTGTCTTAAATAAAACTAACTATGTTAAATATTGTTTAACTTCTTGTCTGGTTTTCCCAACACACTCCCAAAAGTGTTATACATCGACCAGGAGAGGTTAAAATGTAAGGGGGCGTGAGCTATCATATTGCAAGTGAGGGGTCTAAGTGAGAGACACAAGAACACAATCACATATACTACCCGGTTTATTTCTCAAAGCAATCTACTCACATTGTAACCTCATCCTTATTCTCCTGAGAATAAAGGCGGGTACACAATGTAAATACAAAAACAAACAACAATTGCAGAGGAGCCAATAGGATATCATGTGACAAATAGGCCGTACTCCAGCATATAGGTCATTCTGCTTCCATGAACCCACTTTACAATTATTATTTGGAGGACTAAAGATTTAGCCAAAATCAGGGGTAGAGGACATGACATTTTCATTTGTATAGGTTCTATACCGGAATACTAAACGAGAAGATAGACAATTAACATAAGATTTTAAATAGATTATTTTGATAAACAGTAGATAAGTGATATTATAACCAACAATGGTTAAATTTAAACAGTGAGATAAATTCATGAACATAAATGTATATAAAAGGGATAATTTCAATTGTTTACTTTTAACGATCCCTCACGATTTACAAGATGAAATATATATATATATAATATTATAAATATGACAACAATGGGTCTCACCCAACATCCTAAGCTAACATTTAATGTATAACAACTATTAGAAAAGCTACAACAATGGGTCTGCACCATCACTCAGATTTGAATACTAGTTTGAATATAAATGTATAACATTAGAAAACTTGTTTATAACAAGTATAGAAATAGTCTTTCTTGTCAACAAAAATACAAGTTAGCGCAATACAACATTTTTACCAAAAGGGAATAAGTCCCAAAACATTTAAAGAGTAATAATCTAACTTTACAGCCAGATGGGCTCTAAGTTTCATATTTTTCCTAAACCTAACATTTATAAAAACTTGATATCTTACACCGCACAGGGTATACATTTCGTGCAATAACGTAACAAAGGAATTATCATTTTCCTATCCTTGACATCAGATCGAGAATACGCATCTAAACTCCTGAGTTCAAAAAATAGAACTTTGCGTTTATTTTGCCAACTTAACAACTTGCAAATATTATTTACTATACCTAACCCCATTTCTAATCAAATCAAAGTTATATATACTATCCCTAACCATGATAATGTAATTTAAATTAACTAATAATATTTATGGCCGAAAAGGAATTTTGACAGTATAAAAGCCGAAACGTAATTTATACCGTATGATCATCCTCGACACCAAGATGTGTCCAAGGATGGTATCCTGACGAGAGTGGTAAACCAATACAAGTTACATGAATATATACGTTTTATATTCAGGCTCGCAAAGGGGGAAGAGAGGATGACAAAACAGAGGTGAACATACACAAGGAGGAGGGGTGAAGGGGTAACTAGACGGACGTCGAATGTTCGAGCATGTGATGGACGGAGATCAAACAATAGTTTCCTGGCCACATCATCACTTATTTACGGAAGTACGTCACTTCTTCCCAGTATGCCTCACGCTAATTCCTCGTGCGAGCCAACACACTGTTCGCTCGGTTAGTCTGATGTTGATATTGTTCGCTGTATGTTGGGCGTGATGTATACCGGGGAGGGGCCACTGATGAATGGGGATTGGTGAGTTGAATCGTGTTTGTTATTCAGTCTTGTAGGTTTTTTACTATTTTTGTAGCTTTATGCCAATAAACGCTACAAAATAAATTGCCTTCGAACTCATGATACATTCTGTCGTGTCGTTCACCCATCCTCGGTCAACATCATCAACACGCGATATGGTTTGAAGTCTCTCACTTCCCTTGGCATCTACCTGGCCAGGACTCTCTCTCAGAAATCTTGTGCCTACGTGTTGATCGCACGGGAAATACTTCACAATCAAATGCTTGACACTATAATTACTAGCTTGCCGGAGATAGTTGAACTTACAATAGATACCAAACATATTGAGAATAAATCGATAAGTTGAGAGCTTCACAACACTCTCTCAATTTTAAATGGGTACCCATTATTACAATGAGTTAGCCATTTAACACACCCTGTATAACGGCTACATGCTAGAAGTCTAAATTACTAACTTACAACTAACTTGTACTTAACCATACCATACCATACTACAATAACTAACTACTCTACGTCATCATTAGGCTTCCTCTTGACATAGGCTAGCCGGGATGACTACTTTGATATCACTCGCATGACCCGTCAGTGGCAAAGAGACCACCTCCGACCGTGCTTTTCTTAAGCATAATGGTAGGTACTTCTTTACTATTAAGATAACAACCAATTCGACGAATAACATACTAATTGGGATGGTAGTACTCAACACAATTATGGTTCTTTGTACTTGGATACTTTGACGATCCTTGATGCGATTGATCAGGTCGTTATAGCTGACGGAAGGTCCTAAGCTGTTCACATCTAATTCGGTCAACTAATGGAATTCGAAATCAATTGCTGAAATATTTATCTCTTCCTTTAAACACAGTATACCTATTCAGGGAACATATAGTCTAGAAACTTGACCCTTTAACTCAATAGAGCCATGCATAGTGGCTAACATCTTAAATAAATTGCTAGTTAGGTCGCATGATGAAACATACTCTATAGTACCTGAGCGGTCAAGGGTTAGTGTTATGAGTGACACCACGTCTGTCGAGCTTCGACACCTGGAGGTCACTTATATTTTCTCACTAACAGAATATATCCACCCATTCTGAATCATTTTTATGAAAAAGTTCTAATCGAGTCAACTAGTTTCATACCATGATAGGTATTATTTGCTTTGGACAAAAAAAATGTTAATTCACAACTGGGTACAACACTATCCTGGAATCCGAAACTATTAGGACAGATTGGTCTGGCTTTCACAATACAGCTAGATAACTGTTCATTTGACAGGGCAGCAAAATATTTACGATCAGGGCTCACTAAAAGAACATTGTTTACAACAAACTCAAAATATTTGTTAAAGTGAGTCAACTGAACAAGGAGAGAATGCTCTTTATATCTCTCAAAATTTCCATTACTATTAGCTAGAGGGATGAGGATTACCAATTTTAACTTGCTTTCTATAAGTATGGCTTGAATTGATCAAACACTATAGTACAAGTAAAGGTTGTCTGGTCGCACAGGGCTGATCATATGTAATGGTAGCTTTATGTTTCTTTTCACTAACTCTAACACTTGCTCAAATGTGTTAGGTCTCATCAGCAAACTACTAAGTTTATTACTAACACTAGTTTCTCTGGCCTGCCTGAGGTTACAAAGCTCTGATCTAGCACTACTCATGGATTCATAAATGCGCAATAAAAAATTATTGAAATCAATATGAGAGTTAATTACATGGATCCTCTCGGCTAATCTTTCCATATGAGTATTGAGGTTATTGCATAATTCTTTAAAAGGGTTAATATATTCAATTCTTAGTTTTCTTATACATTTAGTATTATTAGTAGCACGATCCTCAAAGTTCTTTAACAACATCAATTGATTGGTTTCATCAACAAGTAAGTCATCATTCAAATGTTCTAAATACTCAAGCTTCTTATTAATTTGTTTTAAATCATCAGAGTCCAAAGTTCTAAAAACAGACCTTAAAATTTTACCACCAAAATTGAACAAAACTCGTTTCTTCCTTGAGTGCGGTTTTGGTAGTAAATCAGTAAGACTAAACAATTCTACACTAAGTTCCTCAAATTCATTAGTTAATTATCCACAGCCGTATTTAAATTAACTGTCCACTATGTATTTGCATCAGTAGTGAAAATGCTATGCTGGTTTAAATTCTGAATATATCTAGCAATAATCTTTCTAATTTATCATACTCTTCTACAAGCGAATTCAAATCAAAATCCATTATTACAGTAAAACTACTTTCCGATATTAGAACATTTCCCATAAACTCAAATATTACTCCAGTCTCAACATTGGTTATCTGCTTGGGATCGACTTGGACTTGAATCAACATGTTACAATAGTCACCCTGAAAACGCACAATTCAATAATAACATTTTTTTAAAGTAAATAACGCTGAAGAGTAAAATACCTGCAATACATACATCAATACATTTGTTTCACTTGTTTTACCAACTTCCGCACCTAGACTGGCATATTTTTTTAAACACTTCACTTCCACAATTTTGACTATCTTCTGGTACGTAAATTATAAGGATGGTTTGCAGTGTAATTATATGCTGGTCGTTTCCTGTCGACTCGCTGTGTTGATGTTGAAGGCACCTGCGTCGGTTGAGTCTTCCTGGATCGTCCCCGCAGAAGGTTCACAGTTCGATTCTCGTCGACAGACAAGGGTGGGCAAGACCGTATTTTAAATGGCTTTATCCGGCTGACGTGTACTATTATAGACCGGAAAGGAAGCTGGAGTTTTACAGTGGCAGGACCAATTATTTTAAGGATAGTATATAGGCCCTTGAAACAGACTTTGAACTTTTTAGTCAGCTTTCTACCTAATACTGGGTTTGTTAAGTAAACTAGACCTCCTACACGATACTTGATTTCAGAACATGTCTTATTGTACTGGGCTGCTTGCTCCGCAAATGCGTCGTGGTTTCTTCGTCTCACGTCCTTACACGCTTCCCGTAGCTTTTCTGCCAATCCTACAACATCATTGTTGCTTACATCTGGTGGAATGCCTAGGTCATCAAACGGTGTGATCATCCTATTATCATAAACAATTTCATACGGTGACATTTTCGTGCTGGCGTGCACTTTATTGTTGTAGACGGAAATTACATACGGCAAATAGGTGTCCCAATTGTCATGTTTGGAATTCACATAATGACTCAGCATTTTTTCAACAGTCGCATGGCAACGCTCTGTGCACCTATTGCCCTGAGGGTGAAATTGTGTAGTCCATAGTTTATCTATCTTCAACACTTTACAAACCTGTACAAGCAGGTCTGACATAAAATTGGTAACTTGGTCACTGATGATAGATGCAGGTTTCCCAAATTTTAAGATCCATTCTGTTATAAATGCACGTGCTACTCGCTCAGCGGTCTCATCCTCAAGTGGCACAATCACTAAGTATCTGTAGAAATAATCTTACATCGTTAGGCTATTTTTTATGACCTTGCTTTGTCCTGGGAAGTGGCCCAACAATATCTAGGCCTACACGCTCAAAAGGATAGGTTGTTTCGGATAGTTCCATTAGTTTAGCCTTTCCCGCACCACATGTAGTGCTCCTATTACAGCTGTCGCAGCTATTAACGAACGTCTTGACATCAGCTTGGCGTCCTGGTCATCATTATCTTTTTGCTACCCGAAGATTTGTAGATCGTTTCCCGCTGTGTCCAGCTAATAAATGGCCGTGGCATTCCCTCAAGAGGTTTTAACATTTATTCCTCGGCACCACAATGCACTGGCCCTTCGACGTCTCTCGTACCAGTATTACTTCTATCTTGGTGAAGTGTGGTTGGTGTCTCCATGTTTTACACTCCTGGTCAAGTGCTTGCTCTTCTTACATGCTAGTGGTGACATGTATGGTTACTGCTCTTAACTTCAACTCATCGTGTCGGCGTTCCCGTGCAAGATACCTGACATCTATATGTCGGTGAACTGGTAACTACTCAACTTCAAAGTTCAACATAGTACCTGCTACTTGGATCCTTCAATTACCATAATCATTTTAAGGCGGCATGGTCTGTTACTACTGTGAAGGGATAGCCATACATATGAGAGTAGAAATGATTTATTCCCCACCCTACTGCTAACAACTCTTTCTCCGTTACATTGTATCCTATCTCAGTTTAATTATGTTGCCGGGAGGCATATAAGATGGGATGTTCCTTCCCATCGATTTATTGCGACCAAACTCACACTATAGCAAAGTTACCAGCATCTGTTGCTATAATAAATGGCTTCTCGAAGTCTGGGTAAGCTACTACTGCTTGATATGTCAATTTCTCCTTAAACTGGTCCATGGTGCGGCCACACTACGTGGTACACTCAATTTTAGTGTCTTTCCTTAGCAATCTGGTGAGCGGCTTAGCAATCTTGGCATAATTTGGAAAACATTATCTATAAAAGTTAGAAAGGCCCAAAAATGATTGAAGTTCATTAACTGTTCTTGGTGTTGGTAAATCTCTGACAGCTTCTACTAATCGCTTATCTGGATTTAAACCAACATTCAAAATCACATGACCTAAATATTCTGTTTCTGACTTAGCAAAACGGTATTTTTCCATAGACACAGATAATTTGACAACTTCTAAACGTTCAAATACAGCTTGTAATATTTCTGCATTATGATGAATGCCCTTACTGAATATTACAATGTCGTCAAGATATGTCATACAATGTATAGGTGATAGTCCCCTTAAAATGCTGTTCATTAAGCGTTGAAAAGTAGCGTGGGTATTTTTAAGTCCAAAAGGCATCCTCAAATATGTGTACACTCTTGCCAGTGTGACGAATGAAGTCTTTGCTTGGTCCTTTGGATGTACCCCTATGTTATGGTACGCTACGGTGATATCAATAACAGGAAATAGTTTACAATTGCCTAGCCAATCTAAGGTTTCCGTAATGTTTGGAAGGGGTTAAATATCTGGAGTCACTACGGCGTTAAGCGCTCTATAATATACACAAAATCTGTATTTCTGTTCTCTACGCAGTGATTTTTTTCTTTAGAATAACAATTGGGGAGGCCCAGGGTTAGTCCCATGGTTCCCGTGGAACAATTATTCCAGCCTTTTACTGCTCGTCTATCATGTCCTGTACTAATTTTTGCTGGTGATAGGGAGCTCTGTATGCCCGTTGTGCTCTTGGCTTGGCGTCCCCTGTGTGAATACGATGTTGTACTAATAGTATCAAACTTAAATTGTCTCGCTCCCTAAATAGATTGCTGTATTTCCTTAGAACTGGCTCTAGTACCTTACTCTAATCATCAGACAAATGGTTCAATTTCAACTTTATGTCCAACTCAGCCTGCACTTGGATGTTCCTCACTTGTTTCTCGGGCATAAACTCGTCATGCCCCGTGGTGAATCTCGAGCACACTTGCTATAGCCCCTGATCCTGCCGGTCTCCGGTTCGATCACAACCAGCTCTTATATTAAGGATATCACGTTTGTTGACAAACTCTATCCACCCTATTGGGGCGCTCTAGGGCAACACAGCCATAGTTGAACTCATATTTACTACGCTGATAGGGATTACTACTTTATCAGTCACAGCCACGACCTTGATTGCTCTGCGAATTACATAAACATGTTGGGCATTTAAACGCTCCTCTTCAAGATAAGGTTCTACCCGAATATATCTGCCCAACTCCTTATCTAGCATTGTATTGACATATAGGATTTTCCCTGTGCCCAGGGGCAAACCTTCTACTGCTTTCAAATGTAGGAGTCCTTAGCCATGTTTTACAGAGCAGGGTGGAGTCTCGTTCTCCATATATAAATCTGTGACGGCTAGTCTGGTTCTTCCTCCAGCCACCTCCCTCAGGCCATAACATTTTTGGCCTAAGTGCAGTTCTGTTTTGCTACGTTTAAAATAGCACCATGTTCATGCAGGAAATCAAAACCTAATATGGCATAATATTCCCGACTAGTGCCGTCTACCACCTGGATACGTACGGAATAGACTTCCTTGCCTAATCCTAAATTGAAAAGTTTTTCACCAAACTTCCTCACAAAGCGGCCATTTAACCTCAAAATCCTAAAATTTGGTCTGGAGACATATCTAGTCCCAACAACATTTCGTCACATCAAAGAAACATCTGCGCCAGTATCTAATTACAATCTACAATGGTGATCCTCATATCTGCAACTAAAAATCAGTCTTGGGACACTCATCATTATATGTACTTACTGCTGGGATGTTCTTGATTGGGGACCGGGTGTCGTGGCCAGGCCGGTCCCTGCGGTGTTTGGGTTTCGTGGGCTCCTCCTGACAGTCTTTAAAATAGTGTCCCAACAATTTTTAATAATAACAGTGTACCTGTTCTCAGGGGTTTCTGGAGTGACCCGGAGCTCTCCAACCCTCCATACCTCTGGTATCATCCCTCCTAGCATGCACATACCTATGGCACTGGAAACGTGGTGTTTACCTCCTGCTGTTGAATATAGCCATACTAACAGAATGTTTTGAGTCAGTTGGTCTTATTTCTGTTCAAAAAATATCACTGGCAGAGTTTTACTGTTTCCTGGAAGCTTCTAGGCTTATTTAGGCATGTAAAACGCCCCAGTTCACCTGTTAGCCCATTCAAAAACGCGCCAAGCACCAGCTGATCAGATTCATACTTTAATGCCTCATTATGGACCAAGTTGTCACCTAACTCATAAGTGTTGGCGTTAATCTTCCTGACATTAATTGGGGGTAGGGGTTTGGATCTTTGACTAGTATTCGCGTGGATAGCTCTAAGCTGTTCATTTTCAGTCCTCAGTTCTTCAAGCTGCTGAGTTACCTGGCTGAGCGTCTACTGTAAGCCTGTCACCTCACCTTGAATCGTAACCTTAGCCATTTCAATAATTGATATGGTCCTACCTTTGATAAACACCCAGTCTGCAACTTACTGCGATATCCTCAATCCTCTGCTGGCTGGATGGGCTGGTTGGTATCTGTTGACGAACGTATTGGTCAAAACCTAATCGCAAAATTCGAAATGAATAGCGGGTGTCAAAATTGAATGCGAAGTCCCGGACCAAACGCGAATCGTGAGGGCACAGCTATCATGGTCTAGCTATACACATTGTCCAATGTTTACTATCAGTTGGCTTGCTAGCCTGGCGGGTTACCTTTAAATATTATCAGGCGCATTGCATTGTCACTTAAGAGTCCCGTCCTCTTGACCACATATCAGAAAAATTAAAATTCTTAAGAGCCTGTCACACATTTCACTGTCATAGTTCCAAAACACACAATCAATAAAATAGGCAAAATAGGCAACTAGTAAACTACAACATCATCACACAATAAAATGACAACAATAATACATCAAATAAAATCACTCGGCCACATTTTCATGTCTACGTCACAATGTTGTTGAACACGAGTTCGAGTCCAAGTCAAAGCTATTAAGGCATAAATTTAGCACATCGATATCAATGCTTATCACTGTCCTCAACACACGCGTCTAAAGTGTCACGCACCATTGCCTTATCACGTTACTTAAGTGTCACATTGTACTAGTCACTACGGATAAACATCACGCCACTTGCAGTCACAGTCACTGGTCACTGGATCTATCACCGTCATTCCTTCTGATTACCACTAACAAAAGTCCTGGGTTCAATCACCACCCCACATCTGACACCAATATGCAAGGACTGGCTGAGCTTATTATACATTATAACCCCTTTCTGACACTAAAATTTAAGGCGGCGCCAGCTAATATGTTGCAAGTGAAGGGTCCAAGCGAGAGACACAAGAACACAATCAATAACATACACTACCCGGTTTATTTCTCAAAACAATCTGCTCATATTGTTGTACCTCACTGCTCAGTCAGCCTTGTATCTTTCCTCCGCACTCGCACCGAGAGAACCGAGAACCGAGAACAAAAGGCATGCCCTAATGCTCCCTGAAGGGGAGCACGAGAGCAAGTTCCAACACGTATCGACCAATTGGTCACACCGTGTGGTTCGCAAGAATTTAGGAACGGGTTGTCGCGTTTCGCGAAGTTCTGACACAAAGAAACAGATATTACATATTATTAGTAACATAAGGGGTAAGGGGGGTTAGAAATTTGAAAAACCGAATAAGGGTTTTTAGAG
>CABEEJ010010597.1:2392-13683 GCA_901482245.1 Timema douglasi
CCCCCCCACCACCCCCCCTCAATGTGAAACTTGGACTCGGCCATTACAACACATGGTCGTTTTAAACTTTAATCTCAATCTTATAGATATTTACTAAACACAACAAAAGTCTTCAAAACTGAAAATAAAAAAAATAAAAAAAATCATATAAACTTGAAATTAATATAATAAATTACAGATTTTATAACGGGAAGAACACATTTCACACGTTACAAAAAAATATAAAGTTGTCTGCCATAACTCATCCTAGACACGTCAGCTCACCAGAAATTAGTGATGAAGTGTTTTGGCAACGATATATCAGACTACACTCTAAATCTATTGAATTAAAATAAATATAACTTTTTTACTCCATTTTTATTAAACTTGTCGGACTCAAAGAGCTAAATTCCGCATTAAAAATTAAAAGTGACAAAGAATATAATTAAAAGAGAGCGGCCATCTTAATTTGATTGAAATATTATAACGCTTGACATAACATGTTGTGATATAGGTATCAATTAATGATAGATATATCAATATATTACGGAAATTGCCATCCCTAGTCTACGTATTATATATCGACTAGTTGTTTGAAACTGATTCATGTATTCTGACAGTCTAACTTAACTTTTACTTTTAAAAAAGTGTGTCAAAGTTTTTAAGATTTTACCTCTTGTTACTCTCATGTCAGGTCCTATTAAATTCGAGACCATTTATTTTTCATCCAGAACATCTCAAAGTATTAGGTTTGTATTATATTCGGGTCTTTATGGTATATTTACAATTTTCTGGCATTTAAGTGAAACGGCAACTTAACTAATATGAGAGATAATCGATTATTACCTATTATTAATGTTGCCGTTTTGTTTAATTGCCAGTTTTATTGAGAGCTAAGATTCGAAGTAGCGAGAATCGTAACGTTAAGATCGATTCTTGATTCTTTTGATGCCAGTAAGAATCGAGGGTATTGACGTATCGAGGAATCGAGTTTCACAACCCTAGTTAAACTACAAAACTAGCGCCAGATTAGTCACTATTTAGTTATAAAATTATGTTGATTAACCTCTTTAGAATCAGTGTTGATCCTAACACACTAGCAAAGATAAAGGAAATGGTGTTTATTTGATTACTTTCAAAGTAGATTCATTTCCCCTTTCAAAGTGATCATATTTTTAGGGAGTGGTTAATTTTTTGGGTTAATACGCTACTTTTTACTAAGTTTGAAATAACTGATACCAAGAATTGTACTCAAACTATGTGGAAACACTGTGAATTAATACACTGGGTGAAGTGTATAAAAGATAGATACTTAGTAGAATCTAGGGCTTAGACTTGGCGCCAACTAATGTCGAAGTGAATAATTAGAAGCTAAGTCTAGGTAGATGTATCCTGCCCAGTCCGGAAATAAAAATATATTCTACAGTGGTAGATACAACCCAAGAGCTAGATACATCTTGTTTACTATGAATCAGCGTCCACGTGAAGGGAAAGTTGAAAAAATACTTTCAGTACGACCTGTGTGGCAGGACATTTTTAGGTAGGGGTTCTTTGTCAACGTCGCCATTTTCTTAATCTCTTTGTCAACGCCCCTATTTAGTTCTTAGGAAATCTTTAGGTAGCAGTCGGTGACCTGGCGGTCTAGGGGTAAGGTTTCAGACTTCTGTGCTGGCAGCCGGGGTTCAATCCTCGGTCAGATTTATCTGATTACCAAACCCTTCCTTCACCTCTGACAAGACATCTTGTGAATGTGGGGAATGACAGGCCTCCACCGTGGTTCGGATTCCACGTTAAACTGTAGGTCCTTCATTTCATCTCACAATCACCCTGCCATTACACATTAGCGTAAGTGCGTATAACCCGAACGGGTAGTAAGACGCGGTGCTAATAATAATAAAAATAATAATAATTTAGGTAGCAGTTCC
The DNA here is from genome assembly GCA_901482245.1 of Timema douglasi. Taxonomy (NCBI): domain Eukaryota; kingdom Metazoa; phylum Arthropoda; class Insecta; order Phasmatodea; family Timematidae; genus Timema; species Timema douglasi. The sequence goes on from CABEEJ010010597.1 coordinate 4,297, forward strand.
TTGCCACCTTTAGGAGGTGTGTGTGTGTGTGTGCGCGCAGATATGATTAAAAAACACTGGTGTAGATGCAGTGAGGGCTTTAGTAAATGACTAAGGTGTGAAAGGTTGAATAAAGTAGCACTAATATTGTTTAACACAAATATCCTAGTCAACATTAGTACTGGCATAACCTTTGCGATTGATGTACTCGTCACCATGTAAGGATGGTTTTTTAACATCTAATTGGATGCAATCCAAAGCCCCTATAACAGTTGGCAGTCGAAAACATCTTTGCCACTGTACCTTAGCCCTATTAATTTCCTGCAATTTGGACGGGAATTTAATCCAGTCGTGAGCTTTTAGAAGGATCTGATCCATTACATAGCTAACCCTTTTACACACCATAGTCCGGTCAACTCCAAAATCCTCAGCTACGCTAGTCTGGAATCCAGGATCGCCCATACAACAAAGAAATATCCCCATCCGTTTTTGGGGAGTCAAGGTTCCTCCTCGTGTTTCGTAAGTTACTGGCAAAAACTCCGCAGTTAAAATGTCAACATTTTCACTTTCAAATCGTAACGGGTCTATACATCTATTAACTTCCCTTCGAACACGATCCATTTTCTCATGTCTGACCGGCAGGAACACCGCCATGATGCAAACTGATGGACACTGCTGAAAAGCTAACATGCCCCCTTCCACATCTTAAAAATAACCTAGATATATTTCAGCAAAAAAAAAAGCTAGATTTTACTTTTTATTCAAACAATATATCTAGCACGTCCGGAAAAGTCGAGATACATCCGTTACATTTAGTTTTTATTCACATTGCTCAATGTAAGTGATAAAATTAAACATTTAAATAGTACAGAAGAGAAGGCCTACACACTTACCACAAAATGATAGGTCTCAAAGTTCACAATTAAAAACACAACTAAACATAATTATGACATTCTTGGGCTACATAAGCTATCTTCTATGGAAGGAAAGCTATATAGTTTTGTTTTTTTTAATCTCTGCACTATTGAAGGTGTCGCAGCGTTGTTTCATACATGAGTTTGAACTTTGCACTGTGTGGACTGACGCAAAGGCTTTTTGGGTTTGGTCGATTTTGGAGGTACTAGGAGATTTTGGAGGTTAGGGGGGCTGTTTGATGTTTGAAATAGACCTTAGGGTAAAGGGGAAATTGTAGCCATTCTTATGAATAGTGTTGATTCTTGGTAGTCCTGGGTGGTATTTCTTGATAAAATGAATTTATCAGAAACTAGTTTGTTAATTTTCAAGTCATTGGATAGGGTTATGGAAGAGCATCTTTGAGAACTATAGGGTGCACTCTTTCTTGTATAGCTTCATAAAATATACTACAATACTGAGTGAGGTCAGCAGTATAAAGACACTGTGTTTGGTCCCATTGGCCAGGCTGTGGCCGCTACAATGGCGGCGGTATTGTTCTGGACCGGTCATTCGGCACTTAAAACGTGAACATTCTGTAGTGAAATATTGTGTGATTAGCTCTTCCAAGAAATGGTTGAGCAACTCTTTTAAATGTGGTCCCAATCATAAAAACTAGGAGTGTGTGAGTACTTAAAAAAAATTGAGTTCGATCTTTGAATATTTTTACAAAAACTTGAAAAAATTTGAGCACTCGGTTTTATATTTTAAAGCAAATACCCTCTCAATAAATTCTCATGTCTGATTTGATAGTATACGAGTAGTTTCTACTGCTCTAATAAATTTATTTAAAAATCTAAATTTGTGTATATAGAATCTATTAACAAAAAGGTCGATAGGAAATATTTCTAGTACAAATACTTCTCTATATTACTCGAACAAATTTGACATTTTCATTCAAACTTGATTAGAAGGGGAAATTCCTACTCCCACATCCCTAATAAAAATGTCATAAATGTACCCACGTCTCTTTACTGTAAAGAGACGTTCCTCCGGTAGATCCATGAAGAGATCCATACAAGTGCTCTTAGCAGTACCCTTGATCAGTAAATAATGTTTTTTGAGGAAATATAAACTTTTCTTTCTTTTCTAGCTAATTCGACCGATCCGACACCTTAGCTCAGTGGGTAGTATGTCTATCTATTGAGCTAAGAGTCTCGGGTTCGTTGCCTGGCATGGCTGAAATATGTATCATTGGTGAAATATGGGTTAACCCTTTCACATTGATGAACTGACCTAGGCTGGAAATAGCACTGTATGTAAAAATTCTAGCTAAATCGGCCAATAAAGTAGTCTGAAGTTTGGACAATGACATATTTGGTAACCAGCAAAGATTCTGGCGGTATTTTCTCAATTTGGTGAAAGTGGTTTAAGAAATGTTTGGTATACTGAATGTTCAATGGGCCTACATGTTCTTTGACCATATGATGTAAGAATCCACTAAGTCTGTCTTTTTAATAAAATTGTTTGAGTAAATTTAAAATCATCTGTAACTCTGAAAATGATCAGAAGTTGAAAGGGGGGGAGGGGGAGACTGTATGAAGAAATAAAGAGTTAATTTTGTTTTCGCTCAAGGCCTAACCTAACTATCCTTCAAGGTTGGCTTCCTTCCCTATCACATAGTATATTGCACTAATTTGCAGTTTTTAAACATTGTTTTCATACATTTATAAATCCCTAGGGAATAAAGATGGGGGGTAATTACCTCGAATCCCATGGTATTTGAGAGACTTAAGATTCATAGAAATCTCATAAAGGTATTGCAAATAAAATTATGAAGACCTTTACTTGCTGTAACAATTTTAAGCAGTTTTTAAACAAAATTGTATAACATGTAGATTTGGGAGGATGACAAAATCTCACAAAAGAACAAAGTGTATTAATATTATAGTTTATTATTAAGGGTTTTCTTTTATTATGATTTAATAGACAGGGCAAACAAAATAGTATCTGTCAGTGACACAAAACCTTAAACTTGGATTCAAGCTTCTAAAGAAAATTTCCGATCCTGATTCAATAAATATAGGTTTCGGCTCATCACCATTAAGAAATTATTTGTTTTTATAATATCGTGGGATAAAAGAATAATACAAGTGGAAGGTAACACTCAAAATTATTTTAAAAAACAAGTTATTGATGTATAATACATTAGTATATATAATAATGTGGGTTTTGCACTAAGGAAAGAAAAACTAAAGCTCTTGACATTGTGAGGCTGACTTAGTTTCAAGTTGTCTTTTGTCCCAGACTGCAGTGCCTGGTCTTGCGTTGTAAATTTAACCTAGTCAGTATGTATAGTATAATTTAGTTATGGACTATTGTGCGTTTTGCATTATGAGAAGAAAAACACGGTTCACACTTAACAAGTGCTGCCATTGAACTTAAGTGACAAATTAAGTAAAGCCCTCTTCACTTTGTGTATTTATTTTCTTCTTGGTTTTATTGTGTAGACACCTGCCTCTGTGGCGTAGTTGGCTAGCGCGCTGGTCGTGTTGAGCTCGACCGCTGAGGACGGGGAGATCGAAGTTCGAATCTCGGTCAGGTGAACTGGGGGTGGTATTTCCTAAATGGTTTTCCACTCTCCCTCCACGCAAATGCGGGTTCACTTCCTCTAATTTAACCTACCCAATTCCTATTCCATTAGTGTAATTAGTACTTAAAGCGTATAACCCGAACGGGTAGTAAGACGCGGTGCTAAATATTATTATTATTATTATTATTAATTATTGTGTTGATGCTATAATATTGCTGCTGTGACTCGCCAGACCTATGATATTTTATGTGCTATAACCACCTCTGTGGTCTAGTGATCAGAGTGTCTCGCTACTGATCCAGAGGTCCTGGATTTGATCCCCTGTGCTTACAGAATGTATCTATTAAGCACTGGGTCCATAATGAGGTAAAACTCGGTCTCTTGAGGACAAATGAGGAGCTACTTGAATAAATAAGTAGCGCCTTCAGTCTAAAAAACTGAGATTAACAGCAAGGGGGTTGATTTGTTGCCCGCATAGCACCCTCTATCTGCAAATGATGTTGGTATTATCATGGCTGATGGAGGCAATCGCTCAGTTGCAGACTCGCGCCGTGGTGTTGAGAGTTTACAAAACAAAGATATGGTCACAGGAACATTTTGTTTGTTTTAGGTGAAAGAATTGGCGACTGTGTTGCCCCAGTTGAACGAACAATTCCACATCTTGAGTTTGTCTTTTTGCATTCAAGCATGGGACAAAGTTCTTCTCGCGCCGTTTCTAAGTGGTGAGCTACGCCCAAACATTCTGTAAATGTGATCAATAGTCCGACGGCAAAATCTTACTATACAAGATACTGCAAGATGCTTTTATTAATGTTTAATTTTAACAATCTTTTTTGTTTACTTAATATATTAAAATTTAAATATTAATTCAACTCATGCATTTTGAAAATCTTGCTCTAGATAGACTAAAAAAAAATTATCTCTCAAACCCCTGCCAAATAACCCTAAAAAAATGTATATAATATGTGTAAAATAATCTAGATTTTGGAACCTTTTATGAGAAATATTATATTTACAGTGATGGCTCCCCTGACAGACAAGCAGGAAGCTGCGTGTTTTAGCAGCTTGGTGCTACTGCAGCGTTGTCCGATCGTGAGCGCCGTTGACTTGCGCCAAATAGAAGTTGCTTGCGCTCGCTTACAGCGACCAGACCTATTAGCAATGGTGGTTCCATTTATCAACGCCCGGCTGCACTGCGATCATTAACATTGAACTGATTTACTACTATATGATTGTATAAACATATTAGGAAATTGCATATATAGAAATATGTTTACTTCACTATGTACTTTAAACTTTGTATGGGGGTGTGCAAAAATTTGACAAATCATAAAGCAGCATTTATTTACTATAGCACATTCAAATTTATTTTCGAAATTTTTAATCGTATTAGCACAATAGATAAATGTGTCGATTGATCCAATAAATTTAATCAAATGTGAAATATTTTAGATTTTATAGCATCTCAAAAAGTTGCTTTTTCCTAATGTTTTTGCTCCATGCACTTTATTTGATACAAATAGTTGCTTGATGGTTTAAATTAGGAGGGATAGCCAGCACACTTACCTAGGTTATACTGGAGTAGAAATTGTTTAGATATAACACTAAAAAACACATAAACACATTTTTAAGGACAAGCTGTCTGTGACAGTGAAAGCTTGTCCTTAAAAATGTGTTTATGTGTTTTTTAGTGCTATATATAAACAATTTCTACTCCAGTATAACCTAGGTAAGTGTGCTGGCTATCCCTCCTAATTTAAACCANTTTTAGTGCTATATATAAACAATTTCTACTCCAGTATCACCTAGGTAAGTGTGCTGGCTATCCCTCCTAATTTAAACCATGATTTAGCCTAGTGCTCTATACCAAATAGTTGCTTGAATATCTTTAAAACATTTACTAGCGATGGAATAATTGAATCCTATGATCTTCAATAATATTACCATTAAAAATAATCTCGAATACAAATTTGAAATTACACTTTTATCCAAGCAACTATTATACCATATATTTGTGTACCTAACTAAGAAACTTGATCGGTTTTCCTTTACTTACTTTAGTCATTAAATAATCATGTATGCATTAAAAGGTGTTTCTTTTGTTCTTTTATAAATATAATAAATAAACAGTAACATATCCATTGTCACCAAGCTTTTACTAATAAGTTGGTTTCATGTTCATTTCCAATTTTTTTGTTTTGTGTCATTTATTGTTTTAATTTTAAAGGCAAAATTGTACATTTTTAAAGATTTGAAGATCTAAGTTTGAAAAGAGATTATAATTTGAGAACAGCAATGTCTGACCCATCTCTAAATTATACTTTCTCTTTCTGGTGTTGACTTATGTTTGAATTCTAGTATTTTCTCATAATACCGTACTGCATTTTGCGAAGAACTTTAAATTGTGCAATTCTAACATTTTCAGATTTGTAACCATAAGATATAACGAATGTATTAAGACAAAAACAATTTATTAAGCTTCGAATCTTATGTCTACATATTTATTTTAATTCATATTATATTTGGAAGAAGGTATAGGAAAGGTGGATAGAAACATATAAAAGGGGGACAAACACAATATGGCTGTTACAATGAAAAGAAGAACACAGTTCACACTTTACACTGCTGCCAATGGACAAAGAGGTAATGGATGCCTCTTAAAGAAAATTAATCATCACCGCCCAATCCCCCGACCTAGGTTTTGGGCGGTGACGATCAATTTTCTTTAAGAGACAACCATTACCTCCTTGTCCATTGCCAGCAGTGTAAGGTGTGAACTGTGTTCTTCTTTTCATTGTAAACGCCATATTGTGTTTGTCCCTTTTATATGTTTCTATCCACCTTTCCTGTACCTTCTTCCAAATATAATACAATTACCTCATAAAGCGAAAAGAGGTTTTCCTTATAGAGTTATATAATAAAAGTATAATTGATCAAATGAGTTAAATATATCGTCAACAGTTGATGTTTAACTTGTTGAGTCATTAAAAGCATTTACAGACTCCCTCCGCACAACCACCACTTAGAGTGTGTGGGTTAACATAATGTTATCGTTTAATAACTTTGTACTAGTTTAGAAATAATTATTATAAATTATTAATAATGTATTCTCATGGTTTAGTGTTTTAGATTAATATCAAAGTGCTCTAAAGATTAACCTACCTTATATGTGGCCCTCCCATTTTTTCAAATAGTTGCTACAACATATTTAAGTTTTTTATTATATTTATTAATATTTTTTAAGAATTTAATCAACAAAAAATTGTGTAGGGTGGCTGTATTAGAAATTTATAATTGTTGTTTTTTTATACTCGCTTTGTATTATTGTAAGGAAAATAAACCAAATGATCGGCATTGGTGATCATCAAGATCTGCAACAAATGATTGGCATTAGCTTAATCGGCCCAGCCCTAAAAAAAAAAATTCTAACGTAATTTAATTACATTTTGTGATAACTTAATTTATCATATTAAGACGAAATACAGTTAACTCCAGATTATCTGCGGTATTGGAGAGGAAGAGTGCCACGGATAATCTGCATATTTAGCAAAACAAGAAATTTTAACACATTCAATTCAAACTAATACTTACCAATCGTAACTGCGCTTATGAACACATTATATTTCAAGCACTAAGATAGTAAATAAAAACCACATTAAATCATGTTAAAGTATACTCAAAATTATCACATCACTTAAAAAAATTGGTAATGGTATTCTGCTTCCTTTTTCCTTATCCCGCTATGTATTTTCCAAAACATTGGCATGCCATTCTCCTGTTCCAGATAATTATGCAGGTTGCCAGTCCATTCCAGTGCAGTGTGAGTAATGCGCTTCTCTGGGATAGAGCATTATCTTAATCTTTGTCACTATCGGTTTCCACTGGCTGCCCTTGAGCGCAACTTACAATTTCACAGTCACTCAACACTTCACAGACCATTTTCGTTCGGTCAACTTCAAACCATTCTTTGATGGCTTTGCTGTCAATATTTTTGCAGCCTGCATAAATTGCTGAACAGCAGATAAATTAGCTGCTGACATTTTTTTGATCTTCAAAATTAAAGCAGTCCTCAACCTCAATTTTTGAAAAATAGAATTTTCCAAGATTTTTGGAAAATATATTTTTCCAGGATTTTTTTTGAGGATTTTTGGTTTTAACATGGGCCAAACCTTTAATACTTAGGAAGTAGCGTCTAACACAATTAACTGTTTCTAGAGTGATTTATGGTAAATAAAATAATGGCTGGATTCAATAAATGATTAAAGGTGATAAAAGAAAAATGTAGGTTAAAAAGTTCTTAGCAGAGGAAGCATTTCAAGTTTTCAGCAGAAGAAAGGTGAACAGACAGCATATCATCTTACAAAATTTCATTAAAACTAATAATAATAATAATAATAATAATAATATTTAGCATCGTGTCTTGCTACCCGTTCGGGATATACGCTTTAAGTACTAATTACTCTAATGGATTAGGAATTGGGAAGGTTGAATTAGAGGAAGTGAACCCGCATTTGCGTGGAAGGAGAGTGGAAAACCATTTTAGGAAAAACCACCCCCAGTTCACCCGACTGGGATTCGAACTTCAATCTCCCCGTCCTCAGCAGTCGAGCTCAACACAACAAGCGCGGTAGCCAACTACGCCACCGAGGCGGGTTTAAAACTGTAAAATGAGGCAAATTAATTCTTATTACTAGAACTACTTCATAGCTGCTAACTTTTAACGATTATTTTATATCGATGCCAAAAACTTCTTTTACAAAACTTTACCACTAAAATATCGACATCAAAATTTATAATTTATTTTCAATTATTGCCATTCCGAACTGTTTTACAATGCGTAAGTGCGTGAAGCTCCCCACCGCAGTCAATTCTTCTAGCCGAGAGAAGTAAGTGTCACGAGGTCGACTCCCACCTTTCTGCTGAACTGAAATGATACATGGGGAAATAAGACTTATCCTTACCCCTCCTTCACCCTCTAGTTTTATCATATAAATTTCAGATATTCAGCCCACTAAATTTAATTTACTATTCAATTAACTACCGAAGAAGACATTGCTATATCCAATTGTAGTCACCTGCTGCTCAATGCTTATCTTTTGTCTGTGGAGGGGATATCGATGGTATCGCCAACTGAGCAAAGAAATTCCTTTTGGGAATTATAGGTCTCCTGATAAAATCTTAGTCACTTGACGTCTGCATAGACGGGTGAGAATATGGACTTTTTCTTTTTTGTTCCTTTTAGGTGGCGGGCATGTCTGTCAACTTATTTAAAGTGAATTAATAATTTAATTAATAATGCTATTTGCTTAGGAATAGCTTACTCACTTGGATATTGCATCAGGTTGCTGGGATCTGGTACATACTTGAATATTATATTTGTGTAGGAAACTTAGCTTAGTTACTTACGCTAGGATGTGTATAAGTCATAAATTAATGTGATCTCTGTTTGGTATCCTTGAGAGCCAGTATGTCTATTCTGTAGAATAATTATTACTTAGCCCTACGTTGGTGTCCTAGTACTTTGTATTATTCCCTGTGATGGTTAAGGTCTAGGTAACTTTGTTTTATTGCGGAATGGTTATTAATATAGATAGATTTGACCACTATAATGACTTGGACAGTAGGGATAACTTCTAAGTATTGATAGTTGGACCCAACTCTGTGTTGTTTCTCACCCTCATTGCAGATACTGGGTTTAGGTGGATTTGTCCATCCTGTATTTTCTTGGCCTATCGGCTTTTGTATGCCTAAATAGGAGATTTAATTATTCTTAATTAATAAATTTTGTTGGGGCATTCCTGATTAGGGTCATGGTACCCAATTGCCACTAAGAATAGACTTATTATTATTATTATTATTAGCACCGCGTCTTACTACCCGTTCGGGTTATACGCACTTACGCTAATATGTAATGGTAGGGTGAT
>CABEEJ010010598.1:0-13677 GCA_901482245.1 Timema douglasi
CTACATACCTCGACATCTCACTGCACTACACACCTCGACATCTCACTGCACTACACACCTCGACATCTCACTGCACTACACACCTCAAAATCTTACTGCACTGCACACCTCGATATTTCACTGCACTACTCACCTCAACATCTCTCTGCACTGCACACCTCGACATCTCACTTTACTACATACCTCGACACATCACTGCACTACACACCTCGACATCTCACTGCACTACACACCTCTACATCTTGGAGCACTACACACCTCGACATCTCACTGCACTACATACCTCGACATCTCACGGCACTACACACCTCGACATCTTGGAGCACGGCAGCAGAACATACCACAATTAATATTAAACAATACACCAGTCCTTCTAGAAATACAAGTACGTTCTGAGGGTCGTCATCAACATTCCTACATCACATAAAGTGCTTTCCATTATTACATGTGCAGTGTCCCACGCCCTAACTACTATACAACTTGTACACACATGCTGGAACAGCTTTGCTATCCCGGTGCTGTAAGACAAAACTTTGAACACAATTTAATGGTATTAGCATAGTCTTCCAGATGTAAGTGTGAAGGGATTTTGTATCACTTTTAGTTCAAACAATCTATATGTGCTGTTCGGGCTCTGTGTTTCCCAACATTCTGTAAATATTATCCATTACAACGAACTCAGAAATAAGAAAGTGAGTATTTTTAAGCAATTTACAAACATGATTTTAGGTAATGTTTGTAGAAAGTTTTCAAGACTCGAACAACACTGCTCCACAGTGATTGTATCGAAATATTTCAACTTAAGCCCTTAGAAAACTTCATACGTTAAACAAATGGTGAGCAATAAAAAGCTTTAAAACAAAACACTCATAATTTTTTGTGTATGATCACGTATTTCTGGTTTGGTAGGTACTAATCTATTGGTTTGAAAAAAGGATAAACGTATCACATGCGTATTCCCCATTTATTTTCAAATTTTGGTCTTTTTAAATATTTATTATTATTATTATTATTATTATTATTATTATTATTATTAGCACCGCGTCTTACTACCCGTTCGGGTTGTACTCACTTACACTAATGTGTAATGGTAGGGTGATTGTGAGATGAAATGGAGGACCTACAGTTTAACGTGGAATCCGAACCACGAGTGGAGACCTGGAATTCCCCACATTCACAAGATGTCTTGTCAGAGGTGAAGGAAGTTAGAATATTTATCTTACGTTATGTTACACAGTGAAGCCAATGCTAGAAACTCACTAAACTTGTTTTCTGGTGTAAAGTGTTAACCTTGTCAATGGTCACAGAAACAAAACAATACTAGTGTCTCAAGTCTTACTAGCCCACCCGATATATATGCATCTAACTATACTAATATGATAAAAATAATGAAGACAGAGTTTAGAAGAAATGTACCTGCACTTGCATCGAGGGATGGTGAACATTTTTTAGTTAAGGCTCTTCAGCACGCATGTTCTTGATTTGAACCCCGACTTCTCCATCACAGAAAAGCCAGACTAGATGCGGACTATATTTCCGTTATTTTAACTATTTTTATTCGGATTGTAAATGTATCCCTGTGCATGGATGGGGCACTACCATAACGTATTTATATCAAACTGACTAGAATATACGCGAGCAAAAGTGCTTTTTTGTGGAAAAGAAAATATTTTTATTTATTTAAATATTTGAGACAAAATGATGCTTGAAATTGTTCAATTGTAAGTTAATGTGCTGAAAAGAAAACATTAAGTAGCTCAATTACATATTTACACTTTCTCTCGACGCCCCAGAGAGAAAGTATTGTGATCGTCAAAGAATGTATCTCTATATCGTGATAAATATCGACATTACATGACCCCCTGAAACCAACAGTGGTTTTACCAATCCCGTCCGTCTGTCCGACTTGATTTACCTCGGGCCAAGGCCCAAACCATTATATCGATTGTTCTAAAACCTGCTACCTGGGGTTTTCATAAGGTCCCCCAGAAGGGTTTATAAAATTAGAATTCTAACCCTAGATTTGATGGTAGTTTACTGAAGGGCATAAAGATAAATATCTATTTTTTTCTTTAAAATTTCTCTAGTGATTTTGATTATATTTAATGTCTAGACACTGTTTATCACTATAAACAAAATTGCAATTTTCATTTTTACAAGAAAATTAGATTGAGGCTATGTTATATTTGGGGCGGCCCTAATGACCTCAAGGTGTTGATGGGCCTCAAAGAACTAATAATAATATTTTGTGGGATTTTCCAAATTTTATCATCTCTCCGCTACTATTTGAGTTAAGAAATAACTTATAACGGTAAATTTGTAGTGCTTTTAAATATAACAAACTTTTATTTGAAATATATATAAAGCCACACGGCTGACTCACTCATTGACATTAGTGTTTACCCACTTCCAGATGATCAAGAAACTTGCAATTTGGCAAACTTATAGCTTTTAGCCTGTAACTGACGGGAAAATTCCAAAAAGTTAAAACTTTTTAATTTTTAACCCTCGAAAAAAAAATCAAAATTGAGGAGCAACTTTAATGTCAATGCGGACCTTTATTTGGAGGTATTTTGTGTCTAAACGTTAAGAACTATCAATAAATGGCTCTGGAACTACATTAGTCCAATTGCAAAGAAAATGTTCTGCGGGCTTGGGAGCGTAGCTCCTAACGAGCAAAGTGATTGCTTTTTTAGAAAACCAATAGTGTCTGTGCTTTACGGAAATATATATATTTTTTAATTGAGGTATTTTATTTCAGGTATATGCTATTTTGTGGACAAATATGTTTATCTCTTCTAAATTTTTCTGTAACAGTGTTCCTAGCTCCTAATGCCATAGAATATGTAAGTAACAATGTTTATTAATTCATTTATAATCTTTTGTGTAGTTTTACTTACAATCCATAGACCTATTATTTCGTTTCACAAATCTAACGAGTTTTTAGTGAATGTTTCTATCCTAAGAAAATAGAGGGAGAAAATCTTTGCCATGCACTGTACCATTTTTTTTTAAATAGCCTACATATTATTATTATTATTATTATTATTATTATTGGCACCGTGTCGTACTACCCGTTCAGGTTATACGTACTTACGCTGATGTGTATTGGTAGAGTGATTGTGAGATGAAATGGAGGACCTACAGCTTAACGTGGGATCCGAACCACGATGGAGGCCTGGCATTTCCCACATTCACAAGACGTAATATTCATAAATCAGTTGACATAGCTCTTACAACCTCTAAAATAAAATGAATTCATAGTCCTGCTAAACAATAACTATCGTTATTCTCCAAGTGTGTAGCATAAATACTGTCAAAATATTGTATTATATGTAAGTATACATCTCCATACTAAACATGGCACATGTCATACGAGGTTCCGTCCTGTGTGCTTTATCGAGAGTAGCGAGCTGGATCGACTGAGAGTCATAAAGGTCACTGTGGCGTGGCTGAGTGTAATCACGTGATTAATTCACTTGGCAATATTCGGGAAAATTGGGTGGTAATTTGTCAGTCATATTGAGAGCAGGAGCGAGGTACTCCAGCCGTGACGAACAGAATGCCACGTAACACTCGTATATAACAAGGAGTTAATTTATTTAGACAAGGCTAACTTCTTTGACCGAATTAACACCATAGTTCCACGAAATAGTATATACAATCCAAACACACTTGATTTGGTAGCCATGTGGTCTATATTCAGCTTATAACTATGATTGTAAACTCCAGCCTACATTCCCGCGCTTACGACCCAAAATTATCATACAACAAACTACGTAATAATCGATGCAAGGGCAAATGACCCGTTTGAATATTGAGTGGCCGCGTGGTCTAGACTAGACTGCCGATGACGGGGAGATCAAGGTTCGAATCTCGGTCGGGTGTACCAAGAATGTTTTTTTCTTTCTAAAATGGTTTTCCACCCTCCCTCCAGGCAAATGTGGGTACACTTCCTGTTTATATAACCTACCTGGTCCCTAGGCCCACTAGCGTAATTAGTGCATCAGCGTATAGCCGGCGAGTAATCAAAGATGTCTGAGGGGAAGGGGACAGGATATTAGAGATTTAGTAATGTTTCTCTTGGTTTTCCACCCTCCCTCCAGGCAAATGTGGGTACACTTCCTGTTTATATAACCTACCTAGTCCCTAGGCCCACTAGCGTATAGCCGGCGAGTAATCAAAGATGTCTGAGGGGAGGGGACAGGTATATTAGAGATTTAGTAATGTTTCTCTTGGTTTTTTGTTTTTATTGACACACACTAGCAGCAGTGGGTAAAGCTCATCCTGATAGGTTTGTTGGTTATAGCTCGAGTCTTGTCGAATGTACCGGGGGTATTTTATCGTAAATAGTTCCCCACTCTCCCCCTCCTGCATCCTACGTCACGAGTGTAACTAAACAGCCAGGACAAGCAGTGAGACAAGTATGGAGCACATCTTATTACATGCCTTACACCAGATTGTCCCTGTCGACCCCTCGGAGAGAAAGTATTGTGATTTTCAAGAAGTTCCAACTCGAGATTATGATAAGTGCTATATTTAGACACTATTTATATAGCAACGATCATTTTCTCACTAAAATGACTTTACATGGGTATATTTTCCAATTTTCATTTCCCCGCAACTATTTGAAATAGTATGAAATGTCCTATTATTGTAAAATTTAGTACTATTAAAGACACACATATTTTATTTGAAATATATTTTTATAAAACCAATAATTTCTGAGGTTAATGGTGGACAAAGCTGTTCTTCTTTTCTCCATTTTTCTGTAACAGTGTTCCTAGTTCCTAGGTAATTAGCAGTGTATATTATTTCATTTATGATCTTTGATGTATTATTTCTACGGCAATGTATGGATCTATCATTTTTTTCCACAAATCTATATTATATTATCTTAAAAATATAACGCAATGGACATTCTCGCTAGTTTGATTTGAAGCACGAGCGCATATATTCTAAAGTTCTTCTCGTGAAATGAGATTAAAGATAAAATTCTCGTCGCGTGTAGATTCATGTGAGACTACCAACTACACCAACCTCATGTAGGGTCTATTAATACTTGATTCTCTAACTGTGGACTAGCAACGAGACTAAAACAACTTGACATTTTGTAACAGTCCTTACATGGGATCTAATGACCAAACATACCCCTCCATCTCTAGCCATCTCGGTGGTCTACTGGTCTAAGCTGCCACTCTCGCGATAGACGGGGAGATTGTGGTCCAAATCCTGGTCAGGTTAACCGAGGTTAGTTTTACCTAAAACTCTTACTCAGCGCAACTCAGTTCAACATAACCTATCTGTAACATACTTATATGACTAGTACACATGTACACAGTCCGAATGGTGGAAAAACAAAAAAACATTTTCTCTTCCCCCCTAATAAAACACAATAATTTGTTAAAAATATTTAAACTAGTAAATTTTAGTTAAAACTTTTCAATTGGAGGTATTTAACGTGCAATCTCTGAACTGACTGATTAAGTCACACGAGAATTTCTTTGAGTGAGAGTGAAAGGGCCTACCAATTTTGCTGGGAAATATCTTTTCACAAATTTTCCAGGATTATTTTACATTCCAATCTCAAAATGGGACCAATGGCTCTACTTACACTCCGGAGGAAGTTGCGCTACGCATTGTTATCGCTCAATAGAAATCAGTTGGACTCAGCTGGGTTTGAACCTACAAACATCAGGTCCCGAAGCAAACACTTTACCCCAAGACCACTTAGTAAAGTTATGTTAGATAAAATAATGTAAGGCTAAGTCCTGTTAGTTTCAAATGATCTTTATAATATTCAGTCGTATATGATATTAATATACATGAGAAAATATTTGGAAAGCCAAGTAACGTTAAGATATTTTCATGATAGATCGAATAGCAAAACTATTACAGTTGTTAATTATTGATACAGCAACATCTAGATATCACATTCTTTAAATTGAAAGATGGCACCTGGACCCGGGACTCCTGCGTTCTATTCCCATGTCCAGGTGTAATTTTTCAATTTAAAGAACTTAAGTTAGTTTCGGTATGGTTCGGTAATAGTACATACTTTATTACCAGTAAAGGAAGGTCAAAGTTTGAGCTTTTCCTCGCTAAAATATATTTTATTTTATACCTGCGATCTATATTTATGGTGTTTGTATCACCTCTCTACGCTAATGAAGGTGAATTTTAAATGATTTACCCTCCCATAACCTGCCTTACTAAATGAATGAGTATTTAATAACCTGACATAATTTTGAAAGTAGGTCTTTCCTAAGCTATTCATATCCAAAATGTACCTGGAGTAAATCATCCTAAGTATTTTAAACTAATTTCTACTAAATGCTAATTTCAAAATATTGTGTTTTATGTTTAAAATAATTTTTCTCGTGTTTCAGTTAATAAGGCTTTACAATTATGTTGGAAGACATGTGATAAAGTTTGTCTTAGGTTCTAATTTGAGTTATTTTGAAACTTTCACTTCTTTCTAGTGTCATGATAATATCCGCACCTATGTGTTTGCGTATTTTTCTGCTCTTTTTATTGTAAAAAATACATAAGCACTTCTGTCTGATACTTCCCGCATCTCCATCATGTGTGGAGGTTTGCGGCAATATATATCCCGGCGATAACTAAATCGCGGCTATGCCCTAAATTTAGGCTTCAGGTTGCTTGATGTATTCGATTATATAGATGTGTTTTATTTAGATAAAATATATGAGAATTTGCGGTAAAATCTATAACTGTACTGACCCGAATTGAATTGCAGTGCTGAATTTCTTTAGAACTATACCAAGTTTTATATTTCTGTGGAGTCTAGTATATATATATATATATATATATATGACTTAATAAAACCATATCTACGTCAGCACGAAAGTGTGTATTATAGAATCATTTGGAATAAATAAAATATTTTCATTACTTGTCTGACTGCAATGATATTATTGTATTGAAGGGACTCAGAAGTGCAACCTAAACGAGACTGAGTATAATGTGTAAGTGTAAGAAGTGTAAGGTGTTATGCCTGTGTTTGGTTTAATGGCCGTGTGTTTGAACCATATCTGGGTCAGCCTGCAATTCATCGATCCACGATCCACGCTATATTGTCCATGGAATGAGGCCGGGATGGTCAATAAAGTAAATTAAAAATATCCTACTTTTTTTCTAGAATGCAGTGAAATCTGGTAAACGAAGAGGGATTTTTAAATTATAACACTTTGGTGGTACAAAACCAAACAAGATTTAAAATTTTTGAGTTTAACAACTTATTTTTATATTTATTTAATCAACAAATATTTAAATTTAATTATAATATTTTCACGAGCTATTTTTTTAGAACTTTCAGTCACATATACTCGTATATGTTTATAATTTCAAAGATATTTATTAAATTAAAATATTTTCAAACTATAGGTGATGTGTCAAATAGTTAATTAGTCTTGTTGGTACTTCAATGAAGATACCCGGTGTTCAAATAGGGCCATTATTTAAACAGTTTGTTTGTTTGAAGAGCTTATAAGAGAACGTGTCGATATCATTTGAGAAACAAAATATTAATATTAATTAAAAAACTATTTTATAAACATCAATACTTATGTGATACAATCGCCAATGTTACCTCAATTAAATTCTGAGCATATTATAATAAAACATTCTAAAATATTATACGTTTTTGAAGTGTAAATTAGTGGATTGTTGCTGCGATCTATGCAGATAATTGTACTAAAATTTATTGTTTTATTGAGAAAAATCCTATATAATTTTTCCTCGCTCGATTTCCTATTCAAAAGTTTATTCGTCAAAGACTATCAACTTTACATAGATATTTATTTTCAAGTGTTTAACTTAAATCAAAACTTATATTTTCCCCCTTAACATCACAATGGGGACTTTAAAAAACCCCTCCCCAGCTTTATATTTATTTGTTGCACCAAACTACTCAAGTAAGAATTGAATCGTTAATTATTTTAACAAAAGATAAATATTTTATTTACATATATAAAACTATACACAAATCACGGTTTCCAAGATGATGTAAATAAATAATGATTTTACAGATGAACAGAAAGAAAAGATGGAAAACTAGCAAGGAAATTTGGGTTTTTGTTTTAATTTACTATTTTTACCGACACCCCAGACCCCTAACCTTTAAAATGATTGGATATTTGTCAAAATCGGTTCAGCCACTATCTCGTAGTTTAAATTACATGAAGAGGGATTATCAAACTATACATAAGAGCAGAGGCAAATATTTAAGGACAAAGAAGAGGAAAGATAAAACTCAACAATATATATAATTATTGTTTAACCTAACATCATCGCTTTGTTTGATAAATATACAAATAATGTTCGTAATTTTTCTATATTTGTTTACACCGTGCCCCTAAATTAAGTGATGAGTTGGTATTATTTGTAACCAGAGATACATGTTTACACTGATGCACAAATCAGTTTTTACGTGGTAGTGTAAACAAGGAATTAAAAGATGAAAGTTCTCTGAGAAACTCAGCTTTTCGTCGGAAACTACTATTTTTACCGACATCCCGGACCACCAACCTTTAAAATGAGAGGTCGTTTGTCAACATATTTTCAGCAATTTCCTCGTCATTTCTACTACCGGAAATTACCTTATCAAATTTGATATAAGATATAATATGATAACATGTGATAGTGAAAATGAGAGTGTGGGTGTGAGAAAGTGAGGATAAGAGACTGAGAATGAGCTATTGAGAGAGATCGAATGAGTGTGAGCGAGTGATAGTGAGAGTATGTGTGTGTGAATATATATATGTGTGAGAGAGAAATTGAGAGAGAGTGTTAGAGATAATAAATGACAACATGTGAGGGAAAATGCGTGTTAAAGTGTGTGTGTGAAAAAGTGAGAGTGTAAAATTTTGGAAGAGATATTGTGTGAAAGAAAGTTTGAAAGGGAAATTTAGAGAGGGAGAGATTAGCTTAGAGAGAGTAAATTAGATTGAGAGAGAGCTAGAAAGCGTTTAAGAAAGATAATGTTTGAGGGAGAGGGTTGGAATGAGAAACTGAGAGAGTGAGTTTGATATGATGAGATTGAGAAATAGAGTGAGATTGAGATGGAGAGAGTGAGATTGAGATAGAAATAGTGTGATATTAAGATATAGAGAAAGTAAGATTGCGCTAGAGAGATTGTGATTTTGAGATAAGAGAGAGTGAGAGTTATTTAGACAGCTTGAGAGAGTGAGATTGAGATGGAGAGATAGTGATTTTGAGATAAGAGAGAGTGAGATTAATATATAGAGAGAATTTGAAAGAAAATGAGTTTGAGAGTGAGGGAGTGAGAGAGAGAGAGATTAATAGAAAGGGTATAGTAAGGACAATGTGAGAGAAATAGTGTGTTAGAGAGTGTAATGAGGTTAGAAAATTAAGCGGTAAAATGAAATCATAGCTTAGCTTATGGATTTTTATTGTGTTACTATTTGCTAAAATGAACATCAACACCCAGTATTTGAATAAAATTAACAACAAAACGCATTATTTGATAAAAATGAACATCAAAACTCATACTTAGATAGTTAAAATGGCCATTTATAAACATTACCCAAGATCATTTTATCGTTATTGAGTTTATAATAAGTACCAAAACATTTCTTACTAATATTATAAAAGTGAAAGTTTGTGTGTTTGGATGTTTGTTGCTCAATCACAACAAAACTGCTCAACGGATTCGAATAAAACATTTTACGTTGTTAGAGAATGTTCTGGAGTAACATATGTGACTATTCCCAACCTTTTATTTTAAATAATAATAAATATATGAATATCATGTGTTTGAAATGATGTTATTTAAGAATTTGTGAATTTGTATTTAAAGTAAATAGTAATCAGTGTGACGTAGTTTCATAATAATAAATAATAAATATGATTTGAATTTAGCTATATAGTTCGAAAAAAATATTATTTCATTTATTTATTTATCTTATTAATTATGAAGGTAAAAATTTAAAAAAACAATTTTAATTGATAACTTAAATATTATATATTTCTTTTAATATGAAATATTTAAAAGTGAAAATTAAAATACGGCAAAATTATATACATATATAAATAAGTAAAACGCATAAATATTTGAAAAAAATAAAGTTTGATTTATGACCAAAACAGTTTAGTCAAAAATTAAATGATTTTATCAATTATCGCGGGCGAAGACGCGACAGGTAAAAGCTAGTTTAAATATAATTTTACTATGCACAAACAAAACGTAGACAAATTTACCAACAAATAAAGATGGAGTTATTAATTTTTATCCAAAGAGATATATTTTATTTGGAGAATTATAGCCCTGCAGAAAATAACGGTTTCCATGGTGATCAAACAAATACTGAAAAACTGAAAATTCCCTGTGAAAATCAGGCTATCGTGGAAGATTACTATATTTCCCGACATCCTGGACTCCTAACCATTAAAATGGGTGGTAATTTATCAAAATCTGTTCAGTCATTTACTTGTAATTTATATTACCGGAAATGGGCTTATCAAATTATACACAAGATTACTTTTTCGATGTTTAGTTACAAGTATATTTATTTAACTAGTATATTAGCTTTATTTATATATCATTATTGTAAGAATTTGTAGCTAAAGGATATAATTATGTAGCTCACACCATTTATAATATAATTATAACATCAAACCACTAGTTTTGAAATCCGTTTCAGTTAACTTTATAAGAATTATGGAAACAACTTTTGGTGCTCTGGAAAAAGTGAAAGAATTTAATGTTCTGGTTTATCAACAAGATGATTGAGATCTTCGCAATTATTTGACTAAAATAAAGTCATTTGTACTTGGTTTCTAATAAAAAATACTGGTTTAAAAAATTACAAACTATCAAACTTTTTTTAAATCCTTGATACATGTTTAAATTTTTTACAAATATATCCAATATTGAACCATATTGCTCTAAGTTTATGATCCCGAGACCATTACTTGACTTTGGCCCCATATCGAGCATGAGGGATACAACTTGGGGAGCTCCTACGAAAAATAACGAATAGCATATTGTTGAATATGGGGCGTTTCCTAAATATGTCTTATAATTCATGTTGTTTTGTTTAGGGTTTTTATAATGAATATTTAATTTAATTGGTCTTTCTTTCCAACATTGTGCGCCCAAATTTTAGATTTTGGAGAGTAATTTAGGCTCTTATTTAAGACGAGCAAACCCGTGCGTAAATTGCAAAATACTCGGGCAAAAATAGACTTAGCTTAGCTTAGTCTTAACTGAATAGGATAAAAAAAATTCTCAAATAAATAAAAGATATAAAGGCTTAAATTAATCCTGAAACTATTATTAACTGACAATTTTAATAGGCTATAATTTTCTTGTTTACCAAAGCATTTCGCGAAGCTAAGAACTGCTTATTTTAACTATTTTATATATCTAGCTAAACTCCCTAAGTTTAAAAAATACTAATAGTTCAAGTAAATGTTTATAAACAGAAACAAGTATTAATAAATTATAATAGCAAGAAAACTCAAGTGCGTCTGTTTTTATTTGTATACTAAAACAAACAATGGAGACATACTCAATACTATATAAATACAACAATCATTACACAAATAACAAAACCACAGAGAAAAAACTTTCTGCGGGGATTCCAAGATCACCTTTATTGTTACTAGACTCCCCAAATACAGCAATGACTAACAACAACCTTTCTGCAGAGATTCCAAGATCACTTTTATTGTTACTAGACTCCCCAAATACAATAATGACTAACAACAGCCTTTCTGCAGAGATTCCAAGATCACCTTTATTATTACTAGACTCCCCAAATACAGCAATGACTAACAACAACCTTTCTGCAGAGATTCCAAGATCACCTTTATTGTTACTAGACTCCCCAAAATACAACAATGACTAACAACAACCTTTCTTCAGCTATTTCAATGCCGTCTTTATTCATATTACACTATATATTTAAATCATGAATATAACTAGAATATGAAGGTGACGTCAGTGGCTTTGTTAATGATCATTAGGTCACAATTCTAAATATTTTATAGTATATTCATATATAGGATTTATTTCTGGATAAATGTTTACGAGATAAACGAAAATTTCATTAATTTAATGTCAGATATCCCCCAACAAGAGATGGGTACCTGAACTCCATCCATTCCAAACATGCATCTTGGGGGCAGGGAAAGGGGGCTAAGAAGAAGAGGGGGACTTTTTCCATGAATGCACCCATAGCACCAGTGGTCTCAAAGATGCGCCTGGAAAAGGGAGGTTAGGGGGGGATTTTTTGAATAAGGTCTCAAAGGGTATTACCCCACCCAAAGAAGGACCTTATAGCCGTATCCGTTCGGCAGACGTATCTAGAGCCCAGAGTAGTTTTAAAGGGGGGAGGGGGGCTTCTTGACCTCCGGTAAAAAGTGCTGTAATTTTAATAGCGGTTGTACATTGTAAGGTCAACACATCTCTCTATTCAAGTCCTCGTTTATAAACTTAGACCCATAAAATAGGTTAATATTGAGTTTGACAAGAATATACACTTTAGTATTTAAGAGAGTGTTGAATGAGTTAACTAGATGCTTTATACATCTATGTATGAAATATATTAATAGCTATTTATTGTTGACAACAATGTTCGATAAGTAGCTCTATTTTTATAACCTCTTAAATTACACAAAAATACAGTTACTTTATATCTATTTTATATAAAAACAAAGGTCTAATACAATATTTTGTGTGAAAAATTGTTATTTATTTTGTTTGAAACATTTTAAAACCATTAATTACTATAAGAATAACATTATTACCTAAACTATTCTTCTGATCTGCTTGTTACCTGGTTCAAGTATTACGTTGTTCTACTTTCCTTGTTACTTGGTTTAAGTATTACGTTGTTCTACTTTCCTTGTTACCTGGTTCAGGTATTACGTTGTTCTACTTTCCTTGTTACCTGGTTCAAGTATTACACTGTTATAGTTTGCTTGTTACCTGGTTCAGGTATTACGTTGTTCTACTTTCCTTGTTACCTGGTTCAAGTATTACACTGTTATAGTTTGCTTGTTACCTGGTTCAGGTACAATACTTATCTACTTTGCTTGTTAACGGTCTGAGGTTTAATACTTGAAGGATATAAAACATTACATTTTAATCAAAGTTCTTTTAAACACATTTGAGGAGTGAGATCATTGAGGTTGATACAGTTGAACTTTAATAAAGCATTGGAGGGACACTTATTTGATAAAACTTCAATCTTCAATCTAGTTTCCCCCACCCCTTAGTGAATAAAGTTATTCATCGCTAAAGTCAGGCATGACAAATTCTTAAAAGTACTTATTAAAAGTAAACAAATAGGGAAGCAATACTTAGGAAGGATTATTAAAAATATTTTTCATGCGAATTACATCATACAACATTTACTCTAACGAGAGCAGAGTATAAGATGATATAAATGATAGGAAATGTATCAATATTTGTGTTGAGGAAGCTTAAGAAGCTGTTTCCCAAGACAATAGTCCAATCCTCTCTGAAACGTCACCAGCAATATGGTCTACTGCAGACCACGTGAGAACTGAGTAACTCCTTCCCACCAGCAATATGGTCTAATGCAGACCACGTGAGAACTGAGTAACTCCTTCCTACCAGCAATATGGTCTACTGCAGACCACGTGAGAACTGAGTAACTCCTTCCC
>CABEEJ010010599.1:0-13673 GCA_901482245.1 Timema douglasi
AAACAACAAATCAGCCCTGTCGCAGACAACCTGGTTTGGCATAACTGTCAAGTCAGATGTTCTGAGTCGGGCAACAGCCGAACGGCCATAAAAAAAAATCACACAGGAGTGCAAGGTGTGGTCCTACCTCCCTTACGTGTTCCAGGCAAATTGTCAGACAAACGTCTTCACCCTCCGGGGAAACCTAAATTCCGTTACACCTGAACTAAACTCAGGATGGACGTTTAAGTGGTTTGCTGTAGTTGATCCTAATGGTACCAACGAAATTACTGCGTGCCGTAAAGCGTGACCGGCTGCAAACCACTGCCTCGCAGTCGGAGTCCGCCCTCCGGGACACCACACAACACCACAAGCCCACCTACACTGCACAGAGGGGGGCATACAAGCCCTTCCACGCTGGCCACTAGTCAGGCTGTCCCCAAACATTCAAGACAGAAACCCATGGACACTGACATGACTTAATCATCCACGGAAGTTTCAGACATGGAGGCCAACACAGATGGTGTAGTAATTCAAAGAATAATTATATCGCAATAACTTATTTGTTAGTTTACTGATACATATTATTTAAGCGTAGCAATGGTAGCAAGAAAGGTAAACAACATCATAGAAGAATAAAAAACAATCATGACAGTATCTAGGATTAACATATCACAATAAAGTGCACACAAGTCTTTGGCGAGTGATTAGTTGTTCATTGTTTTGTCTTATTTCAACAGATGGACAGGGAACCTTCCCACTGGCTGACAGACTAGGACGAAAACGAAAATTCCGGCTCCACAAACAAAAAAACCCCTTGACAGTAACAAACAAGTTTGAGGCCCTGAAAGAGGCTGACATCCAACTACCCACACAAGACAACCAAGCGCAATAAACTAAACATGACCAACCATAAACGTCTACCACCACACCCAAGATACGTTTCCCACCAATAGTCACACTAAGCACTCAAAATTACAACTGCATCACCAAAATAGCTAAAGAGATGGGAAATGACATTAAAATCACTTACATTGTAAATGTACTTATAATTCACACCACCAACAAACAAGACTACGAACTGAAGCAACACCTACTCAAGGACCTCAAACAAGTATTTCACACATACACACTACCTAAGGACAAACCAGTCAAGGTAGTAATCAAAGGGCTTCCTCCCAATATGGCCACCAAGGACATCCAACAAGAACTCATGGGGGTAATATACAAGACAGACGTAAGACAATTCTCAAAAAAGGCACAAGCAGACAGCACCACACAGACAGTCACACTGCTGCCAACTTTCCACGTAACTATCGCCAAGAACACAGACTCATCCAACATTTACAAGATAGAATACTTAACCACACAAGAGTAAAAATTGTTCCATACATCCCACCCATAAACACCATTGCACAATGCCACAGATGGCAGAGAGATGGACACACAAAAAGAAATTGTCAAAACATTCCCAGAGCAGTCAAGTGCATAAACCTACACCACACAAAGGACTGCCCGAAAAAAGAAAACACCACCCCCATACGATGTATAAATTGTAGAGGAAGCCACACGGCACTACAGAAAGTGCCCCGTTTACGTGGAATTATTATAAAAGAGAAAATGCACGCAGGATAACATGCTACAAACAAGACAACACCCTTCAGCACACCAGGCCTCGTCTAATAGCTTTCCCCAGTTGAGAAATAGGTCCCATCAGCCAACTACAGAAGGAGCGTG
The DNA here is from genome assembly GCA_901482245.1 of Timema douglasi. NCBI lineage: Eukaryota > Metazoa > Arthropoda > Insecta > Phasmatodea > Timematidae > Timema > Timema douglasi. Next base: position 1,717 of record CABEEJ010010599.1, read on the forward strand.
TCCTCCAATCCCTCAAGCAGAAAAATAACACAACAGTGGCCAGCATTCACCAAAGCTACGCGTCAGCAGTACAAGGACAGCGGGCACCTAGCAAGAGACAATTTCAACAATGTCAGACATTAAAGAGTTAATAGGCCTGCTAAAGGAGCTCAACATCTTCAAAATTATTACACAATTTAAACCTTATCTTGCCAGACTAAACCAATGTACTAGCGTCACAGATAAAATGTTCATACTGATAGAAGGTGTCACTGAAAACTTTATGACCCAGGATGACCAACAGACCAAAGACTTGGATTAAAGGTATACTACGTGTTTTTATATGGAACGCGAACAGGATACTCATGCAAGCAAAAGAATTGGAGGAACTTTTCAAAACTTACGGTATAGATATAGCTTTAATCAATGAAACACATCTAAACCCAAATAAAAATGTATACTTCGGTTATGATATATACAGTATTACCATCACTACTACCATAATCTACAAAACCTAGAAACAACAGAAGTTCAAATAAATACAATGAGCGGGAGTATCCTATTTGCGGCCATATATAAGCCACCGACGAAGACTTTACTGCAACAAGACCTAGACACGATAATAGACTCAAACACAATTCTTTTAGCAGGGAACTTAGAGAGTAAACATATTAACTGGAATAGCCGTTTAACCACAAGAAACGGTAGTACACTCAGCGAACACGCGGACAGTAACAACTACATAGTAGTAGGGCCTGGCGAACCCACTTTTTGCCCCTAAACCCCACTACAAAGACCAGATGTTATAGACGTGATCTTGACCAACATGGGGGTGACGTTGGAGGAGCTAACAGTACTAAAGGAACTGGACTCCGACCACAACCCTGTGCTGTGCGAGATCACTATAAACACAAACATAGAAATAAAATGGATAAAACAACTTAGATACACAAGCGACTGGGAGGATTTTAAAATATATCTTAATATCACACTACCCAAGTTCATTGGCATTACAACAACGGAGGAAGCAGACGCAACACGGCAAATATTTACAAACACAGTACAGGAGGCCTATAGAACCAACATAACTACTGAGACAATATAACACGACCTAGGACCCCAGCACCCGGACCTTGACTTTTTGATATCTCATAAAAGATAGGTGAGGAGAGATTGGCAGAGGTACAGGACCCCACAACATAGGACGACATACTACTGGCTTAGGGCACAAGTAAGACTTAAAGTAAGAGAAATCAAATAACTAACTGGAACAACTACGTCACAGACGCAGCACCGGACTCCAGCAAAATCTGGAAAATAACAAAACAATAAAAAAAATCAGTCCCAGCTCTTCACGGCGAGAACGGCATGGCCTACACAAGCTTGTAGAAAGAAGAAGCCATTGCCATGACGCTAGAGAAAAAATTTACTCCTAATGACAACCCCAAATATCCTGATTTTGTTAAGGACGTTAAGAGATCTGTAAGGGCATATCTAAACAGACCTATTGTATCACAGGCAGACCCAATAACATTAGACGAAATAAACAACACAATAAAAAACCTCCCTAAAAACAAATTGCCAGGTCATGAACTACTGTCAAACGAGACAATTAAACAATTTCAACCCAAAGCCACACTAACGTTACTTCAATTAAACGCCCTACTTTCACTGTGTCCCTTCCCCGACGTGTGGAAATTGGCGAGAGTAATAACCCTCCCAAAACCGGGAAAGGACCCAATGTTTCATCAAAACAAACGGCCAATAAGTCTCCTCACATCCCTTAGCAAATTGTTCGAAAGATTTTTTAAAAAGGCTGAATCACTTTAACGAAACCAGAACTATTAAACCAAATCGACAATTAGGTTTTTGGGAAAAACACTTCACTATCTGTCCAGTCCTAAATTTAATCTAAGAAGCAAGAGAAGCTTTCTCAGAGAAAAATACAATAATATCAATATTCCTAGATGTCGAAATAGCTTTCGACAAAGTTTGGCATATAGGTATAATACAAAAGTCAATAAAACTTGTATACCCCTAATGGATCATACATACTGTCACCAGTTTATTTGCGCGGAGAGGGTTCCAAGTAGTGATGGAAGGCTCAAAATCAAACACACACGACATAAAGGCAGGGGATCTTTGCTCTCACCACACCTGTACAACATATACATCTCCGACATTCCCACCCACATGAAAACCAGGGTTAGACTTTTCGTAGATGACACTATGATATACACCATCAACAAAAAACACTAACTATTCCAGTCTGGCGATGCAGAGATACCTGGTTAACTTACAAGACTGGCTCACAAACTGGCGGTTAAGGTCAACGCTGCCAAATCTGCCGACATAATCATAATTTGGGGAAGGAAACATCTACCAGCCCCACTAATTTTATTTGGCATGGAAATGCCCGTTAAAAAGGAAACTCAATATTTAGGTATCACAATTGATTCTAGATTAACTTGGAAGAAATATAAAGAAGACATCAATAAGAAAGAAAAAGGCAGATCCGTTCAATTATAACCACCACTAAAGGGTATGGAGCTAAACATCCAAACAAAAACAGTTATATATAAATCCATGATCCAACCAATAATATTATATAATGCCCAGCATGGAGTTACGGACATGAAACTCCACAATAAACTTCTAACAACACAAAACAAGATACTAAGAACATGCACTGGGGCACCATAGCGCACTAGAACCACAGACTTACTCACGATGACTAACTGTAAGCAACTTTAGGAAATTTACAAAGACCGCAACAAGAGACTGTACGAGAAGACAGAGACACACTCCAATGAGATAGTTAAGAGACTTGTGACGCTATGATCCTGTTCAACAAAGACATTACAAACGACCTAAATTGGCTTAGTTGAGTCCTCATCTATACTATCTAACTAAATGTCTATAATAATCTAAAACATAAAAAAAACAACTAAAAGCCCTAGTTGATAATCATTGAAGGAAAAAAAATTATATCTAACACTCCTAGTAAATAAATATTTACCAACACTTGAAAATTAACTACTCCAGTCTGACAGCAGAATCGCCGACAACCTCACCACCCCACCTATCCCATCCTTGTGTAACAATACAAAGCCTTGTATTGTACAATGACTCCCCACCCAACCTAACATCACCAAATAAATTGCCAAGAGACGTACTACCCACCCCCAGAAATTACCTTCAAATTAAATCTATAATAGTATTATTCTCTATTATAGCCCTATCCAGCCCCAACCCGTATTCAAAGCAAACATTCAAAATCCATTATAAACAGTGAAATTAAGTAACTGTTCAAACGTACCTTCGTCCAGATTCCTTGGCTACGCCGCTTGCGAGTCAAACGCACTACTAAACAAGAGTTGGGCAACAACATCTCGAAGGACGGATCGACGGTCTACTCCACCTGATCATTGAAAATAAACTAGCCGATGTTTACTAGACCTCCCTCTGCCAAATCAACTGAACCTGGTTTGCCGTCTGGCGGAGGGATATGAAGATGCCACGCCGAACTTTCATGCTTTCACATTGGTAGAGAAATCAGAATACGGCCGGGCTACTACGAAGCGTCCAATCAGCGGCTGGGAAAACCTACCTAGTGTGTCAGAATGACGTAATAAACTATTTGGGTGTAACTGAGTTGAAAGTGTAAACCCCTCCCCCTTGTATCCGTGTTCTAGGCTCATTATATAATAGGTTGGTAAATTGTATACATTGTACACATTTTCTTTTAGCCATAGCTACGCATCAGTCAGCGGTAGGGAGCAGGATGCAAGCTTGTTGTAGAAATGCAATATAACTATTGTAATTATTCTCTGTTAGCCATAGCTACGCATCAGTCAGTGGTAGGGAGCAGGATGCAGGCTTGTTGTAAAAATGCAACAAAATATTGTTCACTCACATTTAGCCATAACTACGCTTCAGCCAGGTGTAGGGAGCTGGATGCGTGCTTCATTGTTAAAATGTAATGGTAAGGTAAAGTTCACGTTGACTATCACTGCGCATCAGTGAGATGTAGGAAGCAGGATAGATTGTTTTTTATTTGTATATATGTAAAGTAAAGGTAACTTCTCTCTAACTTTCGGAGCTCGTAAGATTATTAGATGTAAATATGTAGGATCATTTTGTTTTGTTTTGCCGTAGCTGTTAGAAAGTAACGCTAAATGTAACAACTACATAATATTTGACAAATGCTAAACTGCGTGAGGCTTAGTAATTTTTTGTGCTTTCTTTGAAATCCTTGTTGGGATCAAGTTAATTTAACTGTAAAATATATATTAGTAAAATATTGAATTTACGAGAAGTTGTTGAGTTAGGTAGGTCATGTAAACTAAGGTATAACTTGTTGTGATATTGTTTGAAAGACCTTAAGTCCTATTTTGTGGTTGAGAGCAACCAGTAACAACGTCATGTTTTGAGGACCTTAAGTCCGACGCTTATATATATATATATATATATCAATGTTTTCTTTCTGGATAGTAACTACAGGATATTTTAATAATAAGGCCGTCTTTTCCGTGTTTTGATGATAATATTGGCAATAAAAGAACATCTTGTTTTAAACCTTTTCTATTTACTGTTTTTCCCTTGTATTGTTTCATCCTCACTAACCTATAGTTTGGGGCCTTGTCTATAGGATTGGCTGAGGGTGTAATACTTGATCCAACCTAAAAGTCGACCTTCACACAAATCGCACATTTCATGCTATTACTACCTTCGTCACGGCCGGACGCCACTGGGATAAACGGATAAGTTTTTTACGAGCTATAGAATAATACTGGCGCAGGGGTTGGCCCCAAATGCTGAATTGAAATGTACCCACGTTAGACCAAATCCCAAGAAAAGAAAATCCTACCAACCACTGATTCTTACCTTTGACACGGCCGGACTCCACTGGGATAACCGACTAGGTTTTCTACGAGCCAGATAACAATACTGGCACCATGGTTGGCCCCAGATGGGTAATGGAAATGTATCCATAAACTTCAAACCAAATTCCAAGGAAAGTTAATACTTCCCGGAAAACGACTTTTATAATTCACCAACAATTCACCATCATATCTTAAACAAACCTTCCCCCATCCCAAGAAAAGAAAATCCTCTCCATCCCCTAGACCATGCACAATCTTTCGCTATCACCAATTTCACCTCAAGTGTTATGTTACTAATACGCCTGTAATTCTTTTACAGCCTCATTTCACCGGTTTCATTTCATAGATATTTAATTTAACTCATGAGGTTTAAGACTCACGACAGTGATTCGGTACTTAAACAGAAAATCAGCCCTTTCTCTGATGATCTAGCTTGGCGTTTCTGTCAAGGTGGATATTCAGAATTCAAAATTTAGAGCAAGTTACGTGGGAGAAGGTGCTTGCTTCGTATGAGGCTTTCAAAGATACTATTGGCTCTACTGTGTATGAAGATGGAATTTTTGAAGAAATTACAGCATTAAAAAACTTTCTAGCTAAGGACAAAATTCTTGGGTGGAATGAGGGTAAAATTCTTATTTAGACCAGGTGGTTGGAAGCGTTTACTTTTATGAACAAGCTTCAACCTCTTAAAAACCTGCAGTTGCTATATGAGTATATACTTTGCCTGCCTGCCATGAGTGCTTCAGTTGAGATACTTTTTTCTATAATAAATAACTACCGGGGGAGTTAAAAAAAACCAAATGAGCATTGGGACATTAAAGGCTGTGATGCAGATCTACACCAATTTTGAAGAAATCTGTATGAAAAAGTTCCAATAACTGAAATCTAAAAAATAAAAGTTTCTAAAAGCAATTCATAACTCAGATAGATATGAATTTTATTGTTATGAAGCAAAAGTCGGTACAAGTATTTCCTAAATTGTTACTTTAAAATGCATATTTTCTTTATTGTATTTTAAGTACTGTAGTCCTATTTACTAATAATTTGAACACGTGATTAGGTCTAAAATATTTATTTTTGCAAGTTAAATTTTTATAGGTTTTAGACACAAGTACACAGTAATAAAAGCCAATCTAATACTTGATGTATATAAATTATACTTTATGTAACTCGCTCTCTTAAATTAGTATTCAAAAGTGAATTTTAATAAATGGTTTTATCTTTAAACTACTTTTATTTCTCTCTCTATTATTTTTATTCTATCTACTCTATACATAAGTTATACACGCACGTCGCCCACCATCGCCTTTATCATACTACTCAAAAATGTGATATGTTTTAATGTCCTGTTTTTTTCTAAAAAATATTATGGTCACCGTAACTATAACCTAAAACATTAAAAATGTAGCATTTGCTACAAGTACAAACATCTAAGTCGTAAAACAGAGACTTACCCCATTGCACGGATGTCGACCCCAGTTGAGCCAGCTATGGACATTATACTCCCAGCCACAAATAACGCACCCAACCTCAACAACATGCCGCGATATACTGAGCCGGCGCTGCCCCAATGTCCATGCGCAAAAAAAACCAGGGCCAAAGAACTTCAGAAGAAAAGAAGAGACTCTTCACCACAGTGTCTAGGCTGTTCCCAAGTGGTCTAGAAACGTATGGAAGATTCCGTCACGTGTGGATTCCTCCTCTTGTCTATTCTCTTTGGATTACCACCCCTCCCCGTGGGGTTCCTTCGTTCTGTGTTCCATGAGTTGTGTTGAATGATATATAAGTCTGGTTTTGAAAATGATAGAGCACTCTTGGACATGCTTTGCTAATATTTGGACAAAGCTGAGGCTTCGGCTGTTATTTATAAAATGTAAGCCAAATTCTCTTTCGTCGTATTTATTTACTTTTTGTCTTATAAATTCTCTTTCGGCATAATATTAATAATTTCTTTTATTGAAATGATTGGACTCTGGTCACACATGATTAAGCAGAGACTTTAGATAATTTAAATATAGGGATATTAAATGTTTTGGCATATTTGTTGTTTATTTATCTCAAACCTTTTGAGTAATGGTCAAATTTGGTTTGCTCGGTTAAATATTAGATCTTGGAAATATTTATTAACTTGAATTAATCTTGTTGTTAGCCTTGAGTTCTAAGTAGTAATGTTATTTATGAGATTGGGCGCTAATTGTAGGACAGCGCTAGTGATGAGATGGTTGGGAAACTTTATAGTAAATTTGATTATTGAAAGCAATTCTTTTATTAGGATTAGCGAATATTTTGTTGGTTAATTTTAGGATCGATATTAAAGTTTATTGATATATATTTTTTTATATGATGAGCCAGCGTAGTACCTACTTTTCATTTGTATCACTACGAAATTTATTTTGAAAGTTACGGGCAAGACTCAAGTCAAATTATTGTTATTATTGGGAAATTAGGATTCCTGAGGAATTTTAAGATGAAGGTTTTGAATTTATAATCTTTGGAGACTGATTGGAATAAACAATAACTTTCGCCTATGATATTGTTAACCAAGATTAAGAATTGAATTGTTAATATATTGTTGCTTTCTTCAAGCTAAATTATTGTGTCATGATGAGCACGATTTTTGTACATAATCAATTCAAATAAGGACTTCGGCCTTATTTGACATGTTGCAAATATTTAATTTATTCTTATAATAAATGATCAATTCTGTTGACTTCTCGATCCATGCTACTTTACTATTATTTATATATCCTTAGGTTTTATAACTTCATAACATTTAAGAGGTTTTTGTTTTATGTGGATGGTTTAGGTGTACATTTAACCATTGTCGAGGCTGACCATCGGGTATAGTCCACAACCGTATTGGGTTGCGTGTTCTGGGTACAGTTGTTGTACTCAGATTTTCAGTATTTTTTATAACTTACACAACTCACTCCTGTTTTCGTTTTTATATATTTTTTATTTTTAGACCCTACTTGTTAGGTTTTGGGTTAGGAATAGAGTTCAAAAAATAAAAAATAAAAAACCCAAAGAAAATCAAAAAAATTATGAATTTCCTAGTTGATAATCTTAGAAGAAAAAAAGAAAAAAAAAGAAGAAAACACTAAATAAAACCTTGTAGCAGTTATTGCTACAAGGTATCTTAAATTGGGTTAGTCAATCAAAACATCACTTACCCAATCTCACCAACCGGCCTAGCGCGCGGAAAGAACAACACGTCCGCACACAATAACAACACCCAAACATCTGAGAACGCCAAGTCTAGTGCTGCATCTTGCCACTATACACCACCACCCGTATCAATAACATGGACATGTAGAAAAGGATAGAAACTCCGAGGCCTTGCCAGAAGACTATCGAAGCTTCGAGTACTGCACACTTCCCCCTCTCCGTGTGTTTGAACTCAGTGATCTCCACGCTTGTGTAATCCCGTCTCGAGTGTTCGATGAGTTTTGCACCATATAAAAGACCATGCATCAAGAAAAGAGACCACTCTTGGATTTGGCTCGGACACTAGACGAAGCTTAGGCTTCGAGGACATACCTATACAATGTAAGGAGAAATTCTATTTCAGCACAAATATATAAATATTGTAATCTTTCTAAATTCCCTTTTGATCTTTTTACGTGTAAATATTGTTTTTGATATCTAATATGAATCTTCGTTCGTTTACTGAACATTAAGTTTAACTTCATTTATGTTACGTATGGATTGTAGGGAAATATGATTTTACTTTAAGAATAAAAAATTAATGTGGGGAAGTTTATTCTAATGTTAGTTTTGAATTTTTTCTACTGTTAGTTAAATTGTGCGTATCAACTTTAATTTAATTATTTAAATGAAGAATTGTGATTCAACGCTAGTTGACTTAGTATGTATATGGGGAAGTTATTTTATAATATTAGGTCCTAACTATTCAGGGTTAGAATGCGTAACGTTGATAACTAATCTTATATATTTAACTTTATGCATCTAGCTTAGGAGTTCTTTTTCATAGTTATAGAATGTTGGCAAAGTGTTAATAATATTTAGGCCAGAAAATTATAATAGTAAAGTTAGGAATTACCCTTAACTTTAATGAATGGATATCTAAGTTTATTATATCAGGATTTTGAAGTTAGTATAACATCTACTTTTGGAGGATTCCGAAATAAGGATTTGTTGTTTATTTGTGGAGACGTCATGCGTAGGCTAGTCATTTATGGGGTAACCAAGGAACTTTAATGCTGTTAGCTAAAATTTTGACTAGCACTAAAATAGGTCATAGTGGAGAAATCTCATTTAAGATTATATGTTTTCATACGCCATATTGATAATGCTATGCATTGAAAGTTAATTCACGTATGTTCATGGAAATTTTCTTGTAAAACACAATAAACATAGATTGTGATTATTGCACTTCAGCTTTGACTCATATTGTATTGATAAAAGATTCTTTAAAGACATGTTCTGTTCTTTAATAAGATGTTGGCTGAAATAAAAGCAAAGTTTTCTTTAAGACTTGAACTTTTTACTATTCTAATCATGCCATTTATCCCTAGGTTTAGATATGTATAATTTTAAGGTCCCTTTTAACTTAGCCTTCGACCTCATCATATTAAATATAAATTGATTTCTGAAGGAGGACAGTGATATTTCCCGCCTTCTAAGAGTGAGTGGCGTGCGTTGGAGACGGGTTGTGTACCCTGCTATATTTCACAACAAAAAATATAATATTTGTTACACGACGCACTCCTATTTATCTAAAATTTTTGATAACATTAATTTTATTGTATTGAATCCCTCTAATTCTAGAGCTTGGATTACAACCTATATATAACATTCCTAGTAGAATAAAAATTTACCAAATCTTGTCAATCAACTACTCCAGAACGACCGTAGAACTGCTGACAACCTCACCACCCCACTTATCCCATTCTCTATCCAACCCTTAACCCGACCTTCACGCACAAATCGCACATTTCATGCCATTACTACCTTTGTCACGGCCGGACGCTACTGGGGAAACAGACTAGGCTTTTTACGAGTCAGAGGATAATCCTGGCGCTGGGCTCGGCCCCAGATGGGGAATGTAAATCTATCACCTCCAGACCAGATCCCAAGAAAAGAAAATCCTACCAACACCAATCCCATACCTGAACTTGACCAAACCAACATTCGTATCCTAAACACACCTTTCCAATACCAAGAACAAACAAATCCTACCTACACTTGAAACCCATAGCTATCGTTCATCTCATCACACGTTAACTATCAACTGTAAGTTACTTACAACCACAATTCACTGTTTTCACGTCAATGTATATTATTAGTTAATGATAAAAAAAGAGGTTAAGAATCACAACTGTGACTTGGTACTCGCGCAGAAAATCATCCCAGTATTCCTTTACAGGCCAGGCACCTATATGACCTTGTTTGGAATGGGCAACACAAGAGTATTCATTAACAGGCCAGGCACCTATATGTCCTTGTTTAGAATGGGCAACAGCAAAGTATTCCTTTACAGGCCAGGCACCTATATGTCCCTGTTTGGAATGGACAACAGCCCAGTATTCCTTTACAGGCCAGGCACCTATATGTCCCTGTTTGGAATGGACAACAGCCCAGTATTCCTTTACAGACCAGGCACCTATATGTCCCTGTTTGGAATAGGACAACAGCCCAGTATTCCTTTACAGGCCAGGAACCTATATGTCCCTATTTGGAATGGCTAATCTAGAGAGTATTCCAGGTGTTGAAGTGAACACTTGAAAGGGAGATGGTTTGGTCTTGTCGGTTAAAATTCAGTGCTTTATAATTGAAACAATGGTATATTACATTCATGGTAGGAATTACTCTCAGAAAGGTCTTTTTTCCTAGCAATATCCTACTATATAGTAGATTCATGGTAGGGAAAAAGGCCTTTCAGAAGTCAATTCCTACCGTGAATGGAATATATATTTGGAGAACTACAACTTCAAGACAGTTTGAATGCTCTTCAAAGGTAGACTCTATTTAATACCGGACTATAGTGTTTGAGACACAAGTTCTTACAAATCATTATATAAATAATTGACTGAAGCTCAAGGAAACGGTTTACGGCCCATTTATGGGCAGCCAACACAAATATAAATGAACATAGGCCTACATTCAAACAATGTATGAACGAATCAGAATCGTAAACTATATTCAAAAACTTTTCTAGGGATTCTGACGTATAAGTGGACCTCCCCGACTCGGTGCACGCTGACATAAAAATAAAGATAAACATTAAACCAAAACCAGCTTCGGTGACCGCATGTTCTAAGGCATTGCTCTTGTGTTAAACTAGATTACTGGTGACAGGGAGATTGAGTTTGAATCCCGATCGAGTATACTGATAGGTTTTCCTTAAATGTTTTACACCCTCACACTACGCAAATGCGGGTACACTTCCTATAAATTAAGCCTTCCTTATCCATAACTTATTTGCCTAACTAGCACACATGGATATAACCTGAACAAAATAAGTGATGCTGCTAAAAATTAATCAAACAAAACGTTTTCCAAAGTACTATTATTTGCTAAAGTCAACATTTAGACAGTAATGTCATTGCCATGTCATTCAATGACACGTCTAAATGAAAGGCTATAAGTTATATTGGATCTTAATTAGGTGCATCTTGTGTGCTGATGGAGACAAGATAAGAACCAAACAATGGTATTACTTAATTAAAAATTATCGAAATTAATATTTTATGAGATACTCACTTTGACAGATAGATAAATTTTACTATTTTAAAAATTAGGCATTGCTAAAATATCTACAATTTAATTTGAGTCATTAATTATATTTAAACATATTTGACCATATTTTATTTTTAAATATTCATTAATAAACAATAAACGCAGATAAAAGGTAACACATTGGACTAGTTCAGAACTAAGCTATTCGTCAAGAGGCACACTGGACTAGCTCAGAATTAAGCTAGTCCTCAAATTATACACTGGACTAATTTAACATTCAGATAGTCCTCAAGTGGCACACTGAACTAGTTCAACATTCAGATAGTCCTCAAATGGCACACTGGGCTAGCTTAGCATTCAGCTAGTCCTCAAGCGGCACACTAGACTAGT
>CABEEJ010010600.1:0-10704 GCA_901482245.1 Timema douglasi
TTCCTCTACTATCTCATGTACTCCAACATCCTCATTACATGCCCATACCACCTCAGTCTTGCTTCCTCTACTATCTCGTGTACTCCCTCTTGTACCGTAACTATTGCATCGGGATATTACCACTTAACTTCACTAATTAGTCTTAAGGATGAACAATCTAGAATTAAGGAGATGTACTTGCATTTAAGTGGAGGACGAAACGAAACCATGTAAGACCAAGTATTCTCTTTAGAGCCAACCGGGATTTGAACCCGAAATTCTCAATCACTGGCACTCTAGACTAAATGAACTATATGTTTAGTTCTTTTGCCAACAGATAGAGTCCTTGCGTTAGTAAAAGTGTGTACGAAACTCTCTATCCAACCCTATCTACCAAGAACAGGACATTCGAAAATTGCTACTATTTTTAATGTAGGCCTAATTTTCACCTTCTCTTGCCCTCAGAGAGAGAAAGTATTGTGATTGTAAAAATATACCTAATTTCAGATATTGATAGATATTGACTTTTCATGACCCTCTTAAACTAAAAGTTTATTTTCACCATGATGTCTGTCTGTCTGTCTGTCTGTATCTCGGCTTGGAGCCAAAACCATTTTTGTGGCCAGCCAAACCTTGGTATTCAGTCATTTCATAAGGTTTTCCCGAAGAGATCTAGGAATTATACATCTAGCCCTAAATTTAAAGGTATTTTACTGAAGGGAAAAAGGAGGAGAATAATAATTCTTGGAATGTTATCTAACAATTTTTATTAAATGTCTCATCCATTATTGTTTAACGTTACAAACAAATTATTTCATCTGGTTTTTTCGGGAAAATGACTTAGTGGGCAGGCTACTTTACATACAATTTTGAAAATATCTCCACAACTCTCAGAGATACTAAATAACTTATTATTTCAAAGTTGTATGAGTATTATTTAAAATAAAAAAACTGTTATTTGAAATATAATTTTATTACATCAATAGTTTCCGAGCTGTAAGCAAATCTTTTAATTTAGGTAAAGGAATTGTTTTTGTAAAAGTGTATATTATTTCATTTATTTTATTTGGTTGAATCCGCTTTTATCCATTACATTTTTTGTCCAGGGATGTCCAGATTTAATGTTAATGACTTAGTACTCGCTATGGTGGCCACGTGGTTTAACGCGCTACTCTCTTGTTGGACTATACTGCCGAGACAGGAAGATCAAGGTTCGAATTTCGGTCGTGTGTACTATGGGTGGTTTTTCCAAAAGGATGTTCCACTGTGCCTCCACGCAAATGCGGATATATTTTCAATTAATATAACCTTCCTAATCCCTACAACCTACATCCGGATGCACAATGAACTTTGCCAAATAATGTAATGACGGATTAACCAGCCAAGCTATTGTGTTTGTTGGTTACGGTTATAGCTGTATCTAATATCATGTTATTTGAATTGAGAAATAACACCTGGGAACGGGAAAAGAACCCGGGACCTTTGTCCTAGTACGCCAATACTCCAACCACTGAGCTACCCAGGAGTCGTCCCGTGCTCAGGGTCATTCTTCACAAATATTTTAAGGCAGAGTCTGTAATGGACGTGTGGAAATCGTCAGCTACACATGAGCCATAGCACATACCATGATATATTATATATATATTTTTCTCAATTTATTGATCTTTTTTCAATTTAAAACATACAAAATAATAATGTGGCTAAGGACACACATATGAAACTAAAATAACACCCCTTGTTAAGGGTTCCAGATTATACTCTTAGGACCTGCTAGTAAACCTAAGATAAAGGTGTTAAACATCTACCAACAGTTTGTAGAACATCTTTCATGAGATTTAACGAAACTTTATACAAGTGTTGTATTCATTATATTAATAAGATATAATTGATTGGTTCCTGCTGCTCATATTAACCACCTCAAGAACTTCTGTTGAACGGTATTCAAACTAAGTACAACTTCATTATGCTTATTGTATTAGCCATTACAATAGCGATCAAAGGTTGCTAAAAGGCTCAAGTAATCTGTTTGGCCCTCAAAATATGTTACACAGCTTCAAACCACATATATGAAAATATCTAAATTTGTAAAATGCGTTTGACATTATATGAATATAGGTACTGCTATTTAAAAGCAAAATATCTCAATTATAATTTATACAAAGGGAATACTGACAGGCCTATAATATATTTTAAAAACTCAGTTTTGAAGATTTCCAATACATTTTCTCAAATTTTGATTAAAATAGTAACACAAAGCACCAAGTGAAATAGATCAACTACTGAACTGAATTATCAACTTTGCCATACTTAAAATAAACGTATCAAAATATAAAACAAAATTAAATTGGTAAGCAAAATATTAAAATGGTATTAATATAAAATTTGAAATTTAATTAGTTATAATATACTATGGATTCAAACAATTAAATGTACACTCCAGCCATATCTTTTACACTGCATCATAGTGGAACCAAGCAAGGTAAGCCTGAAAGGTTGAAGTCTTACCCTGACTGGTTACACCATGAGCCTATATTGTGTGCTGCATCATAGTGGAACCAAGCAAGGTGAGCCTGAAAGGTTGAAGTCTTACCTTGACTGGTTACACCATGAGCCTATATTGTGTGCTGCATCATAGTGGAACCAAGCAAGGTATTCTTGCTATCTTCCAGGATAAATGGTGTCTACATTACTATCATTATTTGCATGATTTAACTGAAGATCTTGAGATCATACTTATTATTTTTTAAAATAGAGTCTTAGAGGGGAAAACACTTTACAAACACATGAGTTCATTTTTAAACAAATTTGCATGCGTAAACCGGTATGGATATTATTATTATCATTATTTAGCACCGCGTCTTACTACCTGTTCAAGTTATACGCTTGGTGAAAGACCCAGATATAAGTACTAAAATATCGTTTTTCGTCCTCTTTCCAGGCGAGTTCTAGCGAACGTTGTTATTAGTAGTGAATTTATGTGTTTAAGCTGCTCCGACTAACACTGGTCCATACACACTGGTCGGTCTCCTTGTTTCCGGCGCTCAGCTCCCGACAGTTTTCATCAGATTACTCAGCTCCATCTTGTCCCTGAGGGGGTCAAACACAATCAGGGTGATGGGGCAGTTGACCCAAACATTTCCACAAGATCAAATACATCGGCCATTTTACTAGGTTGAACGTCCAAGATCACCTGGTTACGGGGAGGTCAGGGTTAGAATCCCGAACTGGTGTTTTCAATATCCTAGGTATGTTTACATTCTCAACCCCACAAAAATGCAGTCACATTTTCTCTAAATTCTACCATGTTAATCCCTACCCCAATATATAATTCAACGTGGGTGGAAGATTGGTATACAATGATCGATTACGGATTTAAGACCATTAGTTCGTTCGTTCGTTTAAATAAAGTTTAAAAATGACACCTTAACAGGGGAATCGAAATTGCCAAGCTAATCCCACGCTTATCGGAAGTCATTACTCATACTCTAAGCCAAATGTCCCGCGTTTGACTCCTGCATTCAAGTGTCATTTATAAACTATATTTCAATGTTATTACCATTTTCAGTATTCCTCTGTTGGTGGCCTTGAGATGGCCGGTTGAGACTTCACAAGGCCGGGCCAGTATTCATGCATGACAAATCGTGCATAGCACATCGTGCACAACACGTTGAAACACATTCTAAATTATGGCGTTTAAAATGGATACATAGTAAATAGTGCACATCCCATAACACTGATTTAACTTTAACTTGTTATGCGCTACGCGTGGCGTTGAGATGGATATCAGTCATCCAATGAGAATGATGGAAAAGGTTCTAGCCAATTAAACGCCAGTATACACATCAGAAGGAAGATAATATATTTTGTTAATGCCTTGTGGTAACCATATTTGTTTGTATTAACACATTTTCTTGGGTTTAGCACCAATGAATATGATTGTAAATTTGATTAAAAATAAAGGGGGAATAATAAATTATTGATTTGTTACTGAGAAGTAGCTCTGCATCAATAATCAAACCTAGATACAAATCAAATTTGATTTAATAGTACAGGCACCATTTAGCTTTGGTTAATTTTGTGTAGCAAAAGAGACAGTTAAATGAACACGGTTCTCCGAGTGAACCCTTAAATGAGTGTTTCAGTAGTGGACAAGAAGAACAGCGAGCGCCAACAAGGTTAGAAGAGCCGCCCACTAGGGCGATTAAAAGTAGTGCTGATTTTTACAAGTCCCGCATTAATTAAGTAGTAAGCTTTTTTTTTTTAAATATTGTTCAGTCCAAAATGAGAATTAAGGGTATCAACATGTCAGAATAGGATTTAAAATCTTACTTTTAAAGTTTTACAATATAAAAAAATGATATGAGAGATGTTATCATCGTTACTAACCTTAAATATGATATCCGAGTCAAGTGGCTTGTGGGGGATTGTAAATGACAATATCAGTAATAACAAAGTAGAGAATAAAGTCTCGACCTGATAGGTCGTTGTTTGAGCTCCCACTAGGTGTGCTGATAGGGATCTTCCCTAGTAATCTAACACCATCTCGGTTTGAAAATATGGCTTAGTTGACTTCCATATACTTACGCCATTTGTATCAATTTGTGGGAGGTCCACACCAGTAATAAAAGGTTTATCAGTAAAATATCAATCAAAACACTTTGAAACACGAACCAATATATCTCCTCGCCCATGTCTAAACCACATGTTTTAATAGTCTATAGTTCGAGCCCAGACAGGACCGGTTTCCTATTTACAACTAGATCGAATTCTCGTTCGCTTTGCTTACCAAGTTTCCTTATTCAGATAATTCACCTCGCGGGTAGCCCAAGATTGTCACTAGAGCTCACAAGACGAGAAATGAAGGGTTGAGTTAAAGTTTTAATTCATCCCCTTCGTCCTCACCTTTCAGAAGTTTTCCCGTGGTAATTCAACAAGGCGGGGAAACTAAATATTACATCTGGAAATGGAGAAGTTGGTGGTTCGGGTTTGCCATCAAGATGACGCGTTTAGATTTCCCATGAGGGCTTGCGCGACTAACTGGATGGGATTTTAATAGCACCTGGTAGTTGTGGGCGCTGGATACATTCTTGTGAACAGCTGAGATGCTCTGAGCAATTGCTTGATACAGCTGCTGAATACCGCTTAGACCGTAAAAATTGGAAAGTTTAATATTTAAATATAGGGGTGGAAAATGGCCGAGATTAAAACATGTCTTAATACGGCGTAAAATTTGAATTGTTATAGGCAGATGAAATAAATCTAAAATAGACGAACACAAAAACTAAAGATTATAAAAAAGGCGATTCATTAGCGTAGTGATAGAAAAACTAAAATTTAATGATAAAATTATAGCCTATCTAGCGACAACATAATAAATAAAATAAACAAACTCTGGTGACATTTGTTGGTTAACCATTATTCTGTTTGGAAAACTATGATGCTTACCATTCAATATGGCTCTGTAACAGAATGTGGTATTTCATTGATGCTCTTTGTTGAAATGTGGTGCACTTTATTTCCAAACTATTACTGTAAATAATGTATATTAGTTGATCTTATCTAACTGTCATGCTTAGGTAAAGATTGTGTTTGTTTGTGCACTCAGTTTGTGTACTAGATAATATTTTGTCTTACATATTTAATGTATTAGTTTGTGCTCTCCATATTTAGATTGCACAACAAGGATCTCTCAAAAAGGGGCCAGCCTGAGAGTAAACGTTCTACTTTGATATATATTTCGGTGTTCTTAACCGCGTGAAGAACTGGTCTAACTGCTAGTGTTAAATATTTAATGAACGAGTTTAACCTAATTTAAAAAGAGCGACAACATTTCTTGAAAGTTTTTTACAATAATCTGACCATATTATGTTGTATTTTGTGAGTTTGATTTGTGTTTGTTTGTGTTTCCGGATGGATAAGTCAATTCTATTGTGAGTCCTAGTTTTAAAATGCCGTGTGTGCACACATGTGGCCTCCAGCCGCTCCAAGCTTTGATTGATGTCGCCTTGAAACACAGGCAATGTGGCGTGAATAGCGGGAGAGCGGGTTGCCTGCTGGCCGGGCGCTTGATAGGAAGGGAGCAACCAGGAAACAAGTTTTAATGTTACTTATGTTTGGAGGTCTGCTTGCATTGGACACATAATCAGGGGTTTTAAAGAATTTTATAATATTAGCGCGCACATTTTTAAATACATTCGCTCTAATATAGATCTTATTAAATAATTTAAAAACCATCCATTAAATTATTATTATTATTATTATTATTATTATTAGCACCGCGTCTTACTACCCGTTCGGGTTACACACAATGACGCTAATGTGTAATGGTAGGGTGATTGTGAGATGAAATGGAGGACCTACAGTTTAACGTGTAATCCGAACCACGGTGGAGGCCTGACAGATAAGTCTTTGCCGGGACCGAGGATTGAACCCCGGCCGCCAGCACAGAAGTCTGACACCTTACCCCTAGACCGCCAGGTCACCATCTATTAAATAAATTTACTATTTAGATAGAAGGACATCCCATCACACACGAACATTTTCACCAAACAATCAGTCGAAGAAAGATAATTTTATTTAAAATTCTTTTTACACGTATGTTATTTGTAGATATGGTTTAAAACTTACAAGTTCATCCAAGACTTGTCACAATGATTATATTGAAATATATAACATATCTGTGTTTCCGAGCGCTATGGCAACAACTCGCGGTTAGTTTGAAGAATATTATTAAATATGTTGAATTATTAGAATTATAAAAAATAAAACAAGTATTCAACTATTTGTCTAAACTTTTTACAAACATTTATTTAGTAAGATTGATCAATTTAAACATGGCGGCAACTCTTTCGGAGTGTTCATATATTTAACCAATGGGGTAGGGTCGAGTTAAAGCTTATATTCAAGTGTCCCTTATAAAGATAAAATAACCGCTCGGTGGCTGCACGGTTTAAGGCGCTACTCTCGCAGTAGACTAGATTGCTGATAACGGAGATTTCGAGGTTCGACTCTCGGTTGGATGGACTGAGGTTTTTTTCTAAAAATTGTTCCCCCTGTCCTTCCACGCAAATGTGGTTACACTTCCTATAAATATAACCTTCCTAATTTCCAAAATCACTAATTTAATTAGTATATAAACGTATGACCCGATCGGGGAGGGGGGAGCGGATTGTAAGATGTGGTAGTTTTAGTTTTTGACACAGTAAGTTCCTGAGTGGTCCTGCTCCATGTCGGTCAGCTTCAACCAACATATTTAAAAGCTGGAAGAGTATAAATATTTATACGATGAACGATATACATAAGTATTAGAACCTTATATTGGATTATCTCTCTCAAGTTTAGGAATCTAAGTAATCTAGACAATGGTGTGGTATGTGCTTGTAAATCTGAAAAATGATAATTGTTGGCGAACCCCCAAAGTTGTTTTCCATAGAATATGTGAGGAAATACAAGAGTGAAGTATAAACTTTATATTATCGATACTGTAAAATATGTGTTAGCCTGGATAAAACCACGACATATCTTATTACAGTCTTGCTCAATGAGAGGTCCATCTTAGACTACCATCCAGAGCATGTCCTAGGTATGTGACATCATGACAAGTCCTATTTCGTCTTGATTTAATATTATATCAATATTGTCATTTTTATGTTGAGAGCTTCATGTATTTTGTTTGAGTCACATTTAAATATTTATAGTCCACCGAGGGTGGACTATTAATATACTAACTTCTATGGAATTTTAATATATGATATCGACAGGAGACGATTTTTCCTGATAATGGACTTTTCCAGGAAAGTTTTAAAACTGTGTAAATCTTCGTATTCTTATTTAAATATTGAAGTTATAGGTCATAAATTTAGGACTCTTTTTTTATTTCAGAGATAGACTTGTAATTTTTGGTTAAAATTTGAGTGTTTCTAAAAGATAACTTTAACTTTGAAAGTCTATTTTAATGTCGCCTCTAAGCGATTGCTTCCTTAATTAATTTGTAAATACCTTATAATTGCTGTTCGTACTCTACTAAGTTTTGTTGAGGTGCATTTAAATTTAATCTAAAATCATTTAAATTCATTTATTTGTTTTCTAATATTTATGTAACGTAAATTTTGCTATTTTTCTTAAATATAACTTTAAATTTTGCATAGTCTTCTAAAATGAATATTAATTCAGTAACTATTGTTGGTTGTCATTTATGCCGAGATTACTAAAAGACTTTGATGATGCAGTTTCAAGTAGTCCCACGAGAGATTCGACTTACGGTCTGAAGTCGAACTCTTGCGTTTGTTTAAAATGTAATGTTTGTTGTAACATAACAGTTTCATATTCTGAAAATTGAAAATTGACACCTGGACACGGGAATCGAACCCGGGACCTTCGGCTTAGTATGCCAATGCTCTTACCACTGAGCTATCCAGGATTCGTCCCGTGCCCATGGTCATTCTTCACTCATAGTTTAAGGCAGAGTCTAAGATGGACGTGCGGAAGTCGTCATCTTATAAACATGTGATTATCTAAGATCACAGCCATCAGACAACGCAGCCATTAGCGAATCTGTAGTTGGCCTATTTCCATCCATTCGACAATTATATATATATATATATATAATTGTACAGGATTACATATATTAATGAAACAAATCCTGGATATTTCAGTGGTAAGAGCATTGACGTACTAAGTCGAAGGTCCCGGGTTCGATTCCAGTGTCCAGGTGTCATTTTTCAATTTTCAGAATATGATATCTATGAGGGACTATCCCCACTAAAATGCATCAACAATAGTTTCGGCTATTTGTTTCATAACAGTTTCAGTTAATATGTCTATTTTTGTCTTTATAAGATCATACATTTTCTTGATATCTAAAATTTAGGGCTCATAAAGCTATACATTGTTCGTATTTTGTGTAAAGATTATTATTTGTTTTCTCTTACTTTTTTAAAGTAAACATGGTCAAATTGACTCATCCTGTTATTCTTTTGTTTCTCGTTGAAACCATCTATTGCACAGTGTTTTCCAACTATAGCTACAGGTTGACCCTTAAGGCCACGTGAATTATTGTCATATTAGTCAATAAACTATTATTCTCACTTTTAACTCTGTCTAATGCTGTTTTCCGTTATTTTGTATGTTAGCTTACTCCCTCCCTTTCTTGTAGTATGTTTAGTGGCCTATTACTATGAGGTAACAGAGAGGGCGTAACAGGACTAATATTCACAAAAGAACACACGGAATACTAGGTAGCCGAATTAATATTAAAAACAGACGCTGGGTTGTTAAGATTTGTAATAAAACTACTAAAAGTAACTTAGGTATGCTTAAATACTCAAACAATGAAGTATTTTGTTCACTTCAATTTGTCGAAAAACGCACGTGGTTTTATCTATTGTGTTTTATATGAAGGTTCACTGTTATAATGTCTATTAAAATTGTTAGATGTTTGTAGTAAGAATAACCGTTGATTGTTTGTTTTATTTAGAAAGTAGCGTTTGCTGTTTATTACAAATTAATTATCAAAAGCAAGAGTTTGTTAAAAGCAGCCTTACTTTCAAAAACAAATATGACGCACTGAAATGAAATGATAGTGACGGCTTATGACGTCGGCCGCCCTGTTGCGGTTGGATGTCGAATGGTATTATTAATGTTTTTACAAAATTTATATTATTTCACAAACATTTTGTTTGTCTTTTTGTCTTTATTATCACAAACCATTTATTTATGTTAAAAATATGCGAGGCCAGTTAAAAAATATAAATAACTGAATATGACATCATTAAATGTATAATTTCACGCTCTATTTAACCTGACATTGTCACAAACGTTAAAAAAAACTAGAATGAATTTGCTAGACTTGTTTTTCTTAAATTTGATTATGGAAAATACAATTCTACTATAATCCTTAGGGAAGTATTGTTAAAAGTGATTTATAATGTTTTTATTAATAATAATAATAATAATAATATTAATAATAATAATAGTTAGCAAATAATAATTATTTACAAATATGTTGACAAAAGTGACTTCCAGACAATGTTGGCATCACTGACAGCTGTCATGGTAAACCAAAGACGTGGTAGCTACTGTACCTATAGAAGAAACTCGTGGGAAAACACGACTCAGATTATAGAAACACTTTGGGTTTATCTTACAAGAACTTTACTTTATGGAAACTCAGGGTGTTAAATCTAACATGTCAATTTGATGGAGAAATAAATATAAGTTTGTTTTGGATAGAAGCATCAAGAAGTTAGGATTATCATATTGGTAATTTTATATAATATTTGATTAAAGAAAAAAGGATCCATTTTTACATTATCTTTATTTGATAAAGGGAACACATTTAAATCTCCATTACAATATAGTTACACTCAACCTCATTTTTTTGTGTCGCTTTTCATGAAATGTGGGTAAAATTACACAAAAAATAATCTACTAAAATTAAAAATTTGAGCCCATGTTTTACACAGCATCCAGAACAATTTTCAAATTATGTGAATATGTATTCAGTTATAGTTGTTTTTGTACTCCATGTTCTAGTAATAATAATAATAATAATAATAATAATAATAATAATAATAATTAGCACCGCGTCTTACTACCCGTTCGGGTTATACACTTTAAGTACTAATTACTCTAATGGATTAGAAATTGGGAAGGTTGAAATAGAGGAAGTGAACCCGCATTAGCGTGGAGGAAGAGTGGAAAACCATTTAGGACCCCCCCCCCCCA
>CABEEJ010010601.1:0-13671 GCA_901482245.1 Timema douglasi
GGTCGAGTCTGGGCTATCATTTGAGATTTGTAGCATTCAATGTATATAAGGAGACCAATTTATCAGTAATTTTGGGGTCACCCGTTTATGGTGCCATTTCTAGGGTCTTAAGATAAGACTGTATACATTTTGATATTGTTGTATCGCCCTTCTGGCTCTGGCATGTGTTTATGTGTTACTTCGCCCGTCTGGCGTACTTTGCCGCTTGGTGCTTGTAAACTTTAATGTGCCACTCGCCCAACGAGCTGTATTTTGTTTGAATGAATAAAAATTATAGCTCTCTTGTCTCCACCTCTGTCCATTATTTGATTGGGATTATGAGGGAGGCTGGTTGCAATTGATGACCACCACAAAGGTTTGGTTCAGCTGATAAGAAATATGATTTCAAGAATCTAAATTTTCAAACAAATATATTTTTATAAATAGATTATAAAAACCGTATTACCTTGTATCCACCTTATGTAGACGCATTTGTTGATAGTGAGGAGTTCAGGGTTATTATCCAGATTGGGTGTTTTAATGCGTATTTCATAAATAATTTCTCACTCTCTCTTTACTTATACAGGTAAATTTCTTCTAAATTTCTTCTTCCTTATTCCAGCTCTATTAGTTTATTTGAATAAATTGTGAAAAATACACTTGGACATTAAAATCTAACTCCAGATCTTTGGCTTAGCACACGACATGGATAGTCCCGTGAGCAGGTTTATTCTTTATTCATATTTCAAGATGGAGTCTATGATGGACGTGTGGGTATCTTTGGCTACGAAGAGATCTCATTCATGTCACAGCCACTGGAGACTCGGTAGAGGCTCTGTTATGCCAATAGGCCTACATTGTAAGTTTCAAGTTAATCAACATGGAAGAAAGCAAAGTTATGCAATCATAAATAATTTATGTATATATATGAAAGGCTATGTTTTGAGCATTAATAATTATAACTACGGAAATCAATAGTATGTGAACCGGTATAGATGATTTCCCGTTATTATAAGCTTTCATCACCCAAGCTTTGAATTCACGTATACGTAATTGTTAAGAGCTTCTTTCTTCCATCAACTAAATAAATTAAACATTATTTTTGACTATTTTTAAAATAAATTTGTACTTACTACTGGCTTTCTAGGCCTATCGCAGTTTAACCAAAGCCCCAACTACCGTCGATTTTCAAGGTTCTTCAGGGCCCTCCCAGCTACTGAAGAGGTCACGGAGGGTACATAGTCCTCACTGTACTTCACCCCCCTCCCCCCCTAGGCACTCCTATACTTCGTGCCGTTGCCCGTCACCTTCAACTTGGAGAGGGGTTGAAATTTTGGAAGAATTTTGAGTAAAAGAAAGAGCCTATCTAGGATAAGTTAAAGAAGGCACGATTCCCGAAGAAAGACAAAGAGACATTTGGCTGGAGGAAGTAAGGAATAGTGTGGAGGAGGGAGAAGAGGACTAGTCATGATGGAGGTAGAGAGGTGGTTGGAGGAAAGGAGGAGGTGGAGAGGCTTTTTTTCAAAAAACTCCAACCAGTGTCTGGAGGTTATTCATGATGATGATGATAGATTTGAAAGGGTAAAATGATGATTTGAAAAAAAAAGTTATCTGGTGTGATATCGGCTTTGATGATTAAACATCCAAGCTATTTATGATACTGTTTTATCTGCATTGGTGTTTACATGGTCTAAGACGTCAGTCTAAAAATAGACTCGGTGGTCTTGGAGTAAGGTACTCACCTAATGATTCAATGTTCGTGGATTCAAACCCATCCAAGTTTAACGATTTTTCTTGAGTGATAAAAATCCGTAGAACAACTTAGTTGGGATATGAAACGAAGCCGTTCATTCCAGCTCGATTGTGGCATGTAATAGAACCTTATTTGATTTAGTGTGGAAGGCAATGAAGAACCACCACACACATTTTATTTTTTTGGTAAATATAATATCTACCAGATGGTGCAGCTTAAGGTATAATTGTATTCCCAGCTACAAATGATCTAATGGTTGAACCTCGCCTACTAACGCTCGGAAATGTTTTACAAATATAATTGATTATTGTTATTTTATCACATATATGCAAATGTGGATGCACTTCTTCTTAGTCTTTAACATTTCCATCTTTTAGATGAAGTTGTATCAACCCATGTTTTAAAAATAAAATAAAAATATATTTTTAATCCTTTTGTTGGCTTAATTCCCGTCAAAAATGGTTCGTTTCCTTTATTATACCCAAAAGGGAACTCTTTTTTTTACTGTAGGGCATGACCTAGCAAAACTTTTCCGTGCAGGGATTGCAATGAAATGAATCAGGAAACAATGTGTATAATTCATTCCTACCGATAAGAGTTACTCGATTTGCAGCATTCTCTTCCCATAGCTGCATTGTATGTAACATCAGACCTGAATTTGACAATAAATATTAAACTTGTAGATAATAAAACTACCCCGACATTCAACCTTAAAATGATATATAGGTCATATACGCTGGATTTTTTTTTGTTGGTTTGTAAATACAAAATAAAATATTGTATGGCTATAAGGGTAGAAAAATTTAACAAAAATGTGACCCCTATGTAAATAGGATGCTCGTCAAATTCAAAGTTGTTTTGCCATCTATTTGGAATGAAGTTATGTGACATAGTCGAAAGTATTAACGGACATGTTTAAAAATAAAACAAATTAATGTGTGGCATGCATTTTATTTGAAATATTTTATATTGATATCAGTTTTAAGCTATGTATACACCAATCATTTTACATATCTCTTTGAAATTGAATATATATTAATTTAAAACATTTTTAAAAAAAATTATTAGTCTGGTTCTAACTGTACAAATATAGATGGTATTTGTATTTCAAAGAAAATGAATTAGTTTTGTATTTGTGTTCACGTCGTTTCAAGAGTTTTTTTTGATTGTGATATTCCGGGCTCTTGATGATCGGAGGTCAAATAACACATTTACGTATAGTACGTCGCAAGTGGTTTATCTAAATATAACTTAATAGTAAGGATTTCCCATTATATCTCCTCGATAATTCAACTACTAAGATATTTTTTCTAGTGCTTTGCATTGAAGGAATAATATATTCAACAAAATTGGTTTTAGATGTAACAGCAATAAATTGGGATGCGTGATTAAACTACCTATTGTTTATATATTGATTCGAGTTTTTTAATATATTTTACTGGTAAGTCTACCTAATTCAAATACTGGTACACAACACTTCAAAACAATACTATACCCACCGTCAAAATCTAATAGACTCAAAGATTAATACATTTTATCTTATATGTACAGATAAAAGTCAATTATTTATAACTATTATAAATACATATATAGGCATACATACATATATACATACATACATAGGCATACATACATACATAGGCATACATACATACATAGGCATACATACATACATACTCACATACATACATACATACATGCATACATACACACATACATACATACATACATACTCACATGCATTCATAGTAACATACATACATACATTGGCATACATACATACATAGGCATACATACATACATAGGCATACATACATACATAGGCATACATACATACATACATACATAGGCATACATACATACATACATACATACATACATACATACATACATACATACACACATACATACACACATACATACATAGGTATACATACATTCATACATACATACATACATACATACATAGGTATACATACATACACACACACATACATACATTCATACATAGGTATACATACATAGATACATACATAATGACGTCGTTCCCTTATTGGGTTAAGCAAGAAACTGCATGTAGCTCAAAAACAACTTTATACTTAACCATCCTCACTTACTTTCTCCACACTTCCCTACACTTGCAAACTACCCTTGCTTTAACAACATCCATAGAGTAAAACATGTTTTTTTAATTTTTAAAACTCATGTTTCTCTTTTTCACACATTCATCTACAACATTTAGCCACGCCTTAAATTTCCTACCCTTTTATTTTGAACTTAACACTCTATTCTCATATATTTGCTTCGTCACTCGAACCACACTCATCCCCTAAACATGCTCAAATCAATGTAAAACACTTATTTCACGTTAACATTTAATATATAATTAAAAATACAATTAAGATTTGAGGCAAATCAATAATTATTTTAACGTTTTATTCACACCAAGAGGATAAAAAATAATTCCTACCCACTGATCTAACAATTAACATAAATTTAATAGTTCTTATTTAAATTTCTACTCAATTGTATATTACTAGGCACCTTAGAATTGACGAAAAAATACCCCGAGCACGAATCTTTGTAGTTAATTCCCAGATCCTGATCATCCCAGATAAAATCTCTTATTCAGGTTGTAATTTTTCCAGCTAATTCGGGAAAAATAAATGATTAGAAATTCTTATATTATTTGTTGGTTTTATTAATCACAAATTCTACTCACATCATTGGTAATAATATTATCTAGGGTGTCATTCTTGTAGCACACTGACTTGTTGGTTAATGTGAATGCAGAGATAGAGTCTTTCCTACTTATACTTATGTGTTTATGAATGAATGATTTTTTATCTATGCCTTTACAAAAATGTGAGGATATGTAATTTAAATGTAATCCCTTCTATCCCTATCTCATCGATGGTATTATATATTAATAAGAAATAATTTTAAAAGGGGGTAGTGAAACAAATGGTAATCTAAATACACATATTAAAGTGTTCATCGTGTAAAATTTGAGAGTATAAATAATTGATATTGAAAAAAATTAAACCCAAACTTAAAAAATAAAATAATGTATTAAAACAAGCTCGCATGAGTGGCCACGCTGAATCATGGTAAAATTTATTTGGGTTGGTTTTCTAGTGATGGAGGATTTGGAGTTTGAATCTTTGAGGCAAGTGTATTGACGTATAATTTCCATTAATTGTTTCCTACTCTCAATACATACAAATTTAGGTAAATTTCCTTATAAAATCTACCTTTCTCATCCTACCTCATTAACGTTTATAAATTTGTTCATCTTAGGATGGTATTAAAATACGGTGGAAAAGATTTAATGAAGGAAGTACTCATTAAATTTGATAATACAGACCACTCAGTTTGATTTTTTAGTAAGTAAGACAATTTTAAATTACTGTAATTAATAATCTAAACTCAAACTATGATCGCATTACGTGTGGTTCGTTTATAAAATGCCTGACTGGTTTGCCTACCCCCAGTCTTTGAGGGCGCATATAAGTGAACTAATCTAACGAAAGAGTAAACAAACGAACAAATTGGATGCGTGTGTTAGTAATGTAGGCAGGTGTATGTATACCAAAGACTCATTTGAGATCCTCCAAGTGAATTTCCTTCGGTGCTAATTAGCTATTCAGGAAATATTAGCACAAGTAGCAAAGGAGCAAAAAGAGAATAGTAGGGTGATGAGGGGGGTGGGTTGGGGTTTGGGGTAGAAGCGGGGAAGTAGGCGGATTATGATTAGTCCTTCATTTGTTTCTCGCCTGAGACAGACGGTTTCTAGAAGGAGGTGGTGGGGTAGAGAACGACATTCAGAACGAATAGGGAGGAAACATGGAGCATAGTAATGAGTCTTGATGAACCAAGGAAATCACATAACTGTGTAAAGATTAGCCCGGGAGGAAAAGCGTCCCATGAAGCTGCTACTACTGAATATTGATGGATTTTGATTGGCTTTATTTTTAACGTTTTTTTTATAACATCCCCTCCCACAGCTCGTCCTGTCTTGTCCTTCTTTAATCTACAATCCGAGTATTTATTGGATTTAAATTATATCCATTCAGCATTCGGCGTGCTTTCAGCCCCTCTGCTGGCTAGTGTTACCCGCACCATCTGGTAGGTATTCGATGTACTGGAGGAGTTCAGATAGTGGGGTGGTTCTCCGTTGCACTCCACAATGAATTTATATGAGTGAGTGTGAAAGAACTTGACAATTTTGCTGGAAGGTATTTTGCTATAGATTTCAGGCTTCTTTTATATGCCACAGTTGACATGGGGCCAACGGCTTTATTTCTCCTCCTACGTGAGTTGCGCTACTGATTTCTATCACTCAAGAAAAATAATTTGGCCTCTGCTGTGTTTTAACTCAAGAAGATGAGGTCCTTTGGCGATAACTTTACCTAAAGAGCTCCAAGGTTAACCTATTGTGTAAATCCGCAGTTATTTACACCAATTTATTAAGGGGGCAAGAAGGTAGAATTAAAAAGAAATATACTTTTGAGGGAGTGAAAATTCAGCTGGTTCTTGAACTGTGACCACCTGATCACTTACAAATACGACAAGAGCTCTACGTTCAGTCTACCGGCCCATCGACCCGATTTATTTTGTGTCAAGATAGTGGATTCTTAAAATACAAGTTTATTTTACATGTTTTAAAAACCAGTAGTATTTAGAGCTTTATTTCTTCAAGATGGGGCAGAAGGGAGCGCGAGTAAGTTTACATTTGTGATAGCACTACATGTTTTTGACCAAAATACAGTAAATCAAATATTTATCCAGTAGAAATATAGAGTTTAGTTTTCTTCGCGTGCTAATATTAACAAATATAGAATACATGTCAAGGGTGTCCTGGAATTTTGTCAAAAATTTTTAAATAAAGAAACAAAGTTTCTACAAAATTCCAGTACAATCTTGGAAGATATTCAAGATCTTTTGATATTAACATGTGCAGAAAAATAAACTCTATGTTGCCACTGGAGAATTATTTGATTTATGTTGGTCAAAAAATTTCAATTCTATCAAAACTGTAAAAAAATAAAAAATAAATACTTGCACTCCTTTAACCGCTCCTTAAAACACCACGTTTAACTTCCCGTGCGGGATATACAGTATATGTAGTTGTATAAAGTAAGAATAAATATATGAATATTGTGATTAAGAAATAAGTTTTACCTTATTTGTAAGTAAAAGAAAATACTGAGGTATGTTTGACTAAAATATCTCAATAAAAACTGTCAACATTCAGGCCGTGACCTTCCCCGTTTTAGGTAATTATGACTAAATGAGACCGAGGACCAAGATTATAAAACTCACTCGAGTTACAAGAGGTCTTAAATACGTATAGAATATCATGCGGGGAGTGAAATGTTTTCATTATAAAGAGGTTCATAGTCTTGGCCCTTAGTTCCTTTGTCGAAGATTTTATTCAATTTTAGAGATATTGAAACCAATAACTAGTTTAAAATCATTAAAATTATTTGGTCACGGGGATTAAACTTCAATCTCTTCAAGTCTGGTTGACAATCGGATGGAGAGGTTGAGGTGAGAATTACAAATGGGTGATTTATTTAAAAAAAAATACTATTTGGATTCCCACTCCCCATGCAAACTGTGGGTACATTTCCTCTGATGTACTATTAATGTAATTAAAGCTCATTTGGTTTTTATTGAGATAAAATTAAAATTTGAAAGGTGTGCAACAAAGTTTTCCTATAAAGGTGACCGGATAAAATCCACAATGATATTAAGAATTACGGTAAACCACTCCCTGAATACCAGAATTGAACTTAGGACACCTTACAAATAATAGCAAAGCGTCGTTCTTGTAATCACTGGGTCAATTATACCGGTGACGCAAATACATCTATCTTTAAAACTATAATTTTTTATAGTACATCTTACTAGTCGCCCGGACTATTTGTTAAGTACTAGCTAAGCTAAAATTTTAAGGATCAGGATAACATACTCACACTTTCGTGCAGGGATATTGTAAAACCATTTCGGAAAAACTACCCTCAGTACACCCGACCGATATTCGTACCTCAATCTCCCAATCATCAGCATTCTAGTAATTTGCGAATGTGATGCCTTAGACCATGTGGCCACCAAAGCTTTAAGCCTTAATGTAAGTCTTAGCTTAATGGCGTTGCTTTGTTTTACTCCAAAGCGGGAAAACTTATTTTACACGTTAGCTGTGAATTGGTCTCACAACCAAGTAGAGCATTAAATGCCTGATTATTAAATAAAATATACATACGTGTGCGCAACAAGAAGATAGATTACGTGATTTGTCAAATGGAGACCAAAAGGATGGGGAGGAATATATCAAAGGTACAGTTTTAACAAGCTTGGGTTTTCCTAGAAATATTTTATATCACAATACTGCCAAAGTCGGTGACCTGGTGGTCTAGGGGTAAGGTGTCAGGCTTCTATGCTGGCGGCCGGGGTTCAATCCTTGGTCCCGGCAAAGATTTATCTGATTACCAAACCCTTCCTTCACCTCTGACAAGACATCTTGTGAATGTGAGGAATGCCAGGCCTCCACCGTGGTTCGGATTCCACGTTAAACTGTAGGTCCTCCATTTCATCTCACAATCACCCTACCATTACACATTAGCGTAAGTNCAATCACCCTACCATTACACATTAGCGTAAGTGCGTATAACCCGAACGGGTAGTAAGACGCGGTGCTAATAATAATAATACTGCCAAAGAGATTACTTCAATTATACTTATTCTGGAAGCATAATAAACCTATCCCCAACTGCGTTTTTAAAAATGCTATTTTTGAATTATATTTTGCTTATTGTAAGAACAACTTAGAAAATTTTGAGTGTTATGGATAAAATTGAGCCTTGGTTTGGAAACTAGATCCATAAAGACAATTTTTTTCCAATGCCTTTCTCATGATCATTGGATTTTTGCGATATTTGTGATCAACTAAATTGTTCAGTGTGTTAATGAGTAAGTTTTGAAAACCCCCAAATCGTACCAAATAATAAATTTGCTTGATGTTTATTGAATTATTATTCATGTGTTTTATAAAAAAAAATTGATTGTGTACTTTTAGAGTTTGAATTGTAATATATGAAGAAATTTTACATTTTGGGAGACTACGCTTTCTTTGAGTTAATATATAAATATATTAAATTAATATAGCTCTATTTGTTATTATAACATTTTTATTCGGTAATTTATATCTAATATGTTTATTATTCTATTGATAATAATTCTAAAATAAATTATGATTTTATCTTTAAAATATTATAAGCTATATTTGCGAAACATCTCACTCCCTAAAAGGTAATGTGTAGTATACAGATGAAAGATTCCAGAATTAAAATTTTTTGATACCTAAGTCAGGAGGCTGGGAGTAAAGCCCATTAGTAGTTCATATGTTGGGTGTTTTTTGTGCAAATCTTCAGCTCAATAACATTTTTAGAGAGACAAATCTCTCTTTTTTTTTATGAAATAAAAATTTGTGTCTTAATAGCGTTTATACATTCACTCACCTATATCAATTGTTACAACTTCATTATTTAAAATTGGTACATTTTGAAGAAAGCCCTATTTAAAAAAAATTAAAATCAAAGCTAAAGTTGCTTTTTTCAACTCGAGCCTGCCGCTAAATAATTGGTCATTTCCAAAAATTTCAAGCTTTCGTTTTGAAAAGTTTTGTGGATAAGATTAGTTTTATAAACAGTAAAGTGGGTAGCAATGTGTAGCTTCTTATAAAAACATACAGGCCTACATATACGTAAGCAATATATAATATATATTCATAGGTAGCTACATATACATAGGTATATTCTTATACATATACATAGGTACACACATGTATAAATAAACACTGGTCGTCATATATATATATATATTTATATTGTTTTGCCAATATATATGAAGACCTAGATATATTAACGAGAATGTATAATTTCGCTACTCACTTTGCTTGTTTAGTTGCTAAGACTAGTTCGTTATAAATAGCATTTAATGTCCTAAATGTGACCTTCAAGTCTTCTCTTTTCATATAGAGGGTTATTCAGATCTAGGGTAAAACACATAACGGCTATAGGAGGTTAAATAAATATGTATCCATGTAATAAATTTGAGTTTGGTGATGAGACGTCAAAGTTGCTGAATGCATCTAGGGGTGGACAACACATCAATACTCAACAAATAACACGTGGAGTATGGTGGAAATTATGACTAGTAATGGAATTGTCCGACAAAAAGTATCATATAATAAGGAATTGTTGATTCTTCAAAATATATTAGTGTTGGTCTTGAATACGATAGCACCAGCGTTTGTCAGGGGAGGGTGTGGTAGGGTAGTATGTGTTGGTTTTCGTGACGTATTACATGTGCTACCAACACATCAGGTGCATTTTGCCTCAACTTTGACATATAAAAGTGTCTTAATTCGGCATTGCTAACACCACGTTCATTTCTTTGAAATATTTTTCTGGTAACCGGGTACAATATGCATAATTTTTCAGCTAGAAATTGGAATAAACTTGTAAAAATAACACGGTTTGATAAAATCGTGAATTTTACTTTTAAATTTGGTAGATCATGAGATTAGATATTGTATGTTTAATCTGGTATATTAAACAAATATATCGCGTAGCAATCATTAAGCCATCATTATTTACTTAGTGTTGATGGACTACGAAGTGTTGGCCTTAATTTTAGAGACAGCTTTTCTACAAGGTCCGTAAGAATAGATCGACTCGACATTAACAGATGGCACTGTCCACAAAGAACCGATGGATAAACTTGTAGTCCACAACACTTTACAAATGATGGATTAATTTTAATATTTTTAAGAATTGTAGTTTAGAAGAACTAATCACGGGTACACATATAAATTAACACAGATAGTTTAGAACTAGATTAGAAATAGAATATAGGTAAATGAAAAAGTCGCCATTTTCTAAACGAATTTTTCTCATTTTATATAACTATAATAGTAACTCCTAGAAATTTTTATGATACTACTTATATTGTTATTTTAGTTAAAAGTAGAAAAATGATTAGTAAGTTCCATGATTTTAATGAATTTTCTTAAATTGCTTTAATTCATTGAGTTTGTTTGGACAAAGTATTGTATTTACCTAGTGTTTGATATTATATCACGTAAATAAGAATATATAACGTGTTTACCAAATAAAATATATTAAGTGATGATGACCTAAAAACAAAGACTTTGGTAGGAATAATAGAATCTGGTAGTTACCAAAGTTATTAGAACAAATTTTAAAATATTCATATCCGGTCATGAAGCTCTTATTTTTATTAAATATTATAAATTCCTATAAATTAACACAAATAAGATAATACAATGCGCCAGTCTTTCTTAGTTTAGTTCCTTTCTGCAATTGATTTTACTCGAGAGATAAAAATACGTAGAACAACTTTCTTTGGAGGGGATGTAAAGCCGTTTCTACCATGTCAGTTGGGAACCCTGAACCCTGAACCCTAGAAGATATGTGAAAATACTTTCTGACAAAATTGTTAGTTCCTTTAACACTGGCTCATTGACATTCAGTGTGGACGACAGTGGAAAACCCACAGCACACGGTTTATAAACCAACTTAAATCTTGAACAGATACAAAATCCATCTACAAGACATTAATTCATAATTTTAAAGGTAAAACCACATTTCACCAATAATATTTCCCTTAAGGGAGGGGAATTATTTTGACCAGACCATTTGAATTATATTTCAATTTTAAATATCAATTCACCGACTAAACATTTTTACTCTCTGCTAGAAAACAGATTTAAAATATCACTAAACAAATACTCCTAAAATTTTGTCCACGATTCAACAAATCTCTGAGAAGGTGATGTTTGTAACTATCTGAGTGGCTAGAGATTGAAGGATGAGGTAAATTTGAAGACAACTTTGTCACAGACTGGAAAGGAAGACAAGATTGAAAGCTGAGCCTCAAAGTTTCGCCACGTTATCCATGGTAAAATCTGTGATACAAAACACGTGTACGTACAAGGATTAATTGAATTTGAGGTTCATTCTCATAAGAAGCTTTTAAAGTTTTGTCCAATTAAAACTTTTTAAGCAAGTTAGAAAGTAGCTCGGAATAAATTATTTTCAATTACTCAGTTTAATTTAAGTCTATCTTATTATCGGTGACATAGTGGTCTGGGGTAACGTGTCGGAGTTCTGTGCTGGGGGTCCGGTGTTCAATTCTCGGTTCCGGCAAAGATATATCTGATTGTCAAAGCCTTCCTTCACGTCTGATAAGACGTGTATTAATCGCAACTTGTGAATATGGGGAATGCCAGGCCTCATCCGTGGTTCGGATTCCACATTAAACTGTAAGTCCTCCATTTCATCTTACAATAACCCTATCATTACACATTAGCGTAAGTGCATATAAACCTACCGGGTAGTAAGACATGGTGCCAGTACTAATAATAATATCTAATTATCCATGTAAATATTACTTATGAAAATGCTTTATACAAAAAAAATCTATTTTTATATATCGGGAATATCTAACTAGTGATTTATATTTGAATTAACTCAATATTGTTTTTTTAAACCAATGTTTATTTGATATTTCTTTCCAATCGTAAACGAAGTTATTTAATTCCTTGGTAAAAGAATATATACTTTAATATGATACATTTCACATACAAATAGTATTATTTTAGTTTTTTTAAATACTTTAGCCCTAATATCCAAGTAATTTATTCTTTAGGAAAAATAATTTTATTTTATATTTATTTATTTAATTTATAAGACCTTTAAAAGATGAAAATATTCTTAATTATTTCTATCGCCTTTATAACCTTTTTGTATGTTTTCCCTGCTTACCCTTATCAGGTTATGATAATTAATCTAGTGGGGTTGGCATGAGGAAGAAAACATTTTAGAGGTAATATACTAGCATTTGCGTGGTAGAAGAGTGGAAAAACATTCAAGCAAAACAGCCTTTATTAGACACACCTAGGATTGAAACACCAATATTCACGTCATTCGCAAGCCACATTAACATAAAACTGACGCCTTAGACCACACAGCCTCTGAAGCACCTGACACCTAACTTTTACCTACTACATTCAATTAGTATACGTAAGTGATATGTATAGCATAGGAATGTATATTATGGTTTATGCTTACTACTGTTAATGCTTATTCAATCAATATAAATAAGTGTTGATGAATTATTGATTAATTAATACAATGCACAAACATACATGATCAATAAAACATATTTGAAACTATGATTTTAATATTTGAGAAGCTTTTAAAAATAAATGCCCAAGGTTTCTGCGACAGTGGTATCATAAAGAGGAGTGATAAATATTGGTGTTGATAATATATCCGAAGAGTTTAAGGAAATATCTTCAGCTAGGCTCAAATTAAAAATAATAATTACAATTCAACACCATCAGAGAAATACTTCAAAAGAAATAGTTAAATTATTTTTAATGCTACTTCAATAATAATATTTAAATAATGTTTTTTATTCCATGGTAAAAAAACAATATTTGTGATATTTATAATATCCCAAACTATTTTATTTGAGATAAGATTGAAGTTAATTCAGATCTAATATGTACTTTTCAATTAGTTTGAAAATAAAAGTATTCTATTTTTCAACCTGTTCATTATGACTGAAACATTCTGCATGTAAAAGTTATGAGGAGACACCATATTTCTTGACACCACTCAGTTGAATCCCGTCCCGCCACATTCCTGAAGCTAATAACGTGTGGGGTCATCTGTATATGTCACGAATCTATTTTTCTTCCTCTTGTAAGGGTACATGTGACACAAACCAATCTTCGCCTCTCCCTATTCTCAGCAAACGGGAAGACCGAGAACCGAGAACCGAGAACAAAAGGCATGCCCTAATGCTCCCTGAAGGGGAGCACGAGAGCAAGTTCCAACACGTAC
>CABEEJ010010605.1:0-13658 GCA_901482245.1 Timema douglasi
CCCCCTTGAGGGATTGATCTAAATATTATAAACTTTGAGTGCTTTACCTTCCTTACTCTCTTTGAGGGTTTGGCATCTGTCCTAAGCCCTTTTGAAACTTGAACACTGACTTAATCCCATTGAGGGCTTGACCGTTGATGTGAGTCATTTAAGGACCTCCAGGCTATTTATCTTTAAATCTCATTCAGAGAGAAAGTGCAGATTTCTAAGGAAGTTCACGAGTATTCCATTATAATTCGGAGGTGCCAGGTGCCAATAGTTTCAACGCTGTAAAGGCAAAACCAGCATTTTTCAAATTGTGCCTCCTGAGGCAAGTTTAGAATAATCTTTATTTGTTTTTCACAATATAAAATGGTTCAATAATTAGGATTGGCATTTTTATTTTATTTACAAATCTGAATAAAGGATATTTGCCAAAGGTGTGGTCAGGATATGCAATGTTTTTCTTTTGTTAAATAATTTTATATGTGTAAAATTTAGTTTTATTTATCGAATGTTCATAATATTTGTGTAAATAAAAATTCATGAGAGCTCTAGCAGCTGTTTTTTTCTGTTGCAAGAACTCTTTCAATCTAACAAGTTTGGTAACCTCTGTGCTATACCAACAACAATTAAAAATCCATGCTTGTACTGTGCCTCAAATTTAACGTGCTATAAAGGAGTTGTATGTGATGGTTGGGTGATAGAGGGTTGGAGGGGGGGGGGGAGAATATCCCATCTTGCTTCAGAAGGAGGATGTTTGAAATAAGTTTTTTTCCCTAGGTAACGATTTCTTCAAGGATCCATGGCAACCATTATCCTGAAATTTGAATGAACAGCTTTCAAATAGACTGAAAGAGCACCAGAGAAGGACTTTTTTTGTGTGTGTGATGCCTTTATCAAGTCTTGCTATCTTGACAGGAAAGTTATTACGTTGCTGTGAAGACAACAACAGTTTCAAACCACAGTCAAAACTAAAAACTGGGATATTCAACAAACAACGAATATTAGTGATATTGCTGTAAACAATAATTGCCAAACATAAACTTACGCCTAATGAGTCAGTTTGTTTGGTTTAATTTCATCTCCGACTTTGGTACGGATTGTTCCATGTGAAACCTTCTCAATTTGTTTGTGCATTAAAACAAAGTAATGCAATTGTACCTCTACTCATATATAGTGTTGTCCTTTCAGAAAATTCACTAATTCATTACCTAAGTACTGTGGCTTAACGACATTACCTTTAAAAAAAAAAAAAAAAAAATTGAAGCTATTTTTCGAAGCAGATTGCACCTTAAGTTAGCACATTGCACTCTGAACTCTTATCACACCAAGACGCCAATGTATGAAATAGTAGAGAAGAAAATTAATATTCCACACACCAAAGCCTCTTTTTTTTATCACACTTCCTTTCTTTTGCTGAATAATATAAACACTCTCTTTACTACATGTATCTGGACATTGTTAATTTGCATATCAAAATACACTTTTACTTGTTTCCTACTTTAAACACGTATACTTTTACCGAACATTTTAATCTACATCCCAGCAAGAAGAGTCCTATAGGCCATTTTTGTACACATACCAAATATCACGAGCTGTAAACGAATAATAAAAAAAAAAGTTACAAAAATCTACTTCAGTATCAAACATATACCTTTCTGAGAAGATAAGACTATTTTTTTAAACAGAATTGTTGCTTTTAGTTTTAATTGTGTGTATTTACAACTCACTGAATAAAACCTAAATACATTAACATGTTAGATCATACCCGTTACTGCTATGTCAGAGGTAGGCAACGCCTATCGATTATCTTGAAGTATACACCTAATATATTATTATTTTTATTAGCAGCGCGTCTTACTATCCGTCCGGAGTATACGCACTTACGCTAATTTATTATGGTAGGGTGATTGTGAAAATAAATGGAGCACCTAGAGTTTAACGTGGAATCCGAACAACGGTGGAGGACTGTCATCTCCCACATTCACAAGCTTTGATGAATACACATCTTGTCAGGGGTGAAGGAAGGGTTTGGCAATAAGATAAATCTGTGGCGGGACCGAGGATTGAACCCCGGACGCACAGCACAAAAGTCTGACATATTACCCCTAGACCACCAGGTCACCCACATAACATAGTTTTTATAAATAGACCAATATGTATGACGTTTTTGATTAATACGCTATAAGGGATCTCCTCACTGTAAGACATTAAAAGTGTGAAACTATAAAGTTCAAAAATCAACTATATAAGCTTTTATTATATGCATACGCCAAAATAACAAGTGTATTTTAAAAAGGTCGCTTTAGTAAATGAATAGTCAGAATATTTTTTTTTTTACTTTAGGATACTCTGCATGATTCGGTGACTAGAACATATCAAATGTATGTCATGCGATGGGTTTACCCGAAAGGTCACGATCATGTAAGGGAAATGTCATCTGATGGTTTGTACCTGAATGGTCACAACTATACCAATGAGACGCAACCAGATGGTTTGTACTTGAATGGTCACAACTATACCAAGGAGATGTAACTTCATGGTTTGTACCTGAACGGTTACAGCTATACCAAGTAGATGTAACCTGATGGTTTGTACCTGAATGGTCACAACTATACCAAGGAGATGTAACTTCATGGTTTGTACCTGAACGGTTACAGCTATACCAAGGAGATGTAACCTGATGGTTTGTACCTGAAATGTCACAGCTATACCAAGGAGATGTCACCTGATGGATTGTACCTGAATGGTAACAACTATACCAAGGAGATGTAACCTGATGGTTTGAACCTGAATGGTCACAGTTATACCAAGGAAATCTAAACTGATGGTTTGTACCTGAATGGTCACAACTATACCAAGGAGATGTAACCTGATGGTTTGTTCCTGAACGGTCACAGCTATACCAAGGAGATGTAACTTCATGGTTTGTACCTGAACGGTCACAACTATACCAAGGAGATGTCATCTGATGGTTTGTACCAGAATGGTCACAGCTATACCAAGGTGATGTCATCTGATGGTTTGTACAGGAATTAATGCTGCGTTTCTCTTTAACGTTGTAGGTCTTTTCACATGAATATGACACAGTTTTTTTATTTTTACTTTAAATATTTTAAATACATTTGTGTTGTTCATAGCTCTTATTCTAATTAAATTGATCATTATAATTGGTTTACATGCCATAACCAGAACCAAATTAATGTACCAATATAAATATTATGTTTAAGAAAATCAGCCAACCAATTATTTTTTTCTTTTTAGCATTTTACTTACATATATCCCCTACTAAAGTCTCTTTGGTTGCTGTCACAAATTAAAGTCATATTTTGTGGAGTTTTAGAAATTGATATTCCAATATACACCAAATACACTCTACTGATTTTAAAAATTTGTTGTTATAAAATGTTGCTAACGAGAAATTGCCGCCCTAACTTTCAGCTATAACGCAATATTTAATTCTACATACTTTATTTAAAATTATGGTTCACACCAAAATTAAGATGAACGATTCCAACAGTGCTCTGTTTCATTAACAACCATATAATTTGAGTTTTATTAATAAAAAAATTTGTTTTAAAATGTACCATTAGCTCATTTTCATATATTAAGGTGGGTTGAAAGGTCATGCGAGAAATATAAACTATGTTTTTGTCGTTTTATAGCAAAAGATTTTTTAAGGAAACAAATAGCCGAAACTATTGTTAATGCATTTTAGTGAGGATAACACCACTTAGATATAATATTGTGAAAATTTAAAAATGTTACCTGGACATGGGAATCGAACCCGGGACCTTCGACTAAGTACGTCAATGCGCTTACCACTGAGCTATCCAGGAATCATCCCGTGTCTATGGTCATTCTTCACTCATATTTTAAGGCAGAGTTTATGATATGTAAGTGGTGTTATCCTCACTAAAATGCATTAACAATAGTTTCGGCTATTTGTTTCATTAAACTATGCAATTCTGTACAATTATATATAATTGTCTAATGGCTGCAAATTGCCAACTACCGAGTCGCTAATGGCTGCGTTGTCTGATGGCTGTGATCTTAGATAATCACATGTTAATAAGCTGACGACTTCC
This sequence comes from Timema douglasi, assembly GCA_901482245.1. Classification (NCBI taxonomy): domain Eukaryota; kingdom Metazoa; phylum Arthropoda; class Insecta; order Phasmatodea; family Timematidae; genus Timema; species Timema douglasi. Next base: position 4,071 of record CABEEJ010010605.1, read on the forward strand.
GCAACGTCCATCTTAGACTCTGCCTTACACTATGAGTGAAGAATGACCATGATCACGGGACTAATCCTGGATAGCTCAGGGGTAAGAACATTGACGTAATAAGCTGACGGTCCCGGGTTCGATTCCCATGTCAAGGTTACATTTTTCAATTTTCAGAATAAAACATGTTTTGCCAAAATAAATAAAATGTTTTTCGGGTACAAACTTAGAACTTGATTTTTTTTTACATGGTGACATTGATATTTCTTGGATATCTGTCAAGGATGTTCTGGAATCTAATGCCAACCTTTTCTATTAATTTGAAAGTTTGCTATATAATGCTGCCATGCTCACGACAGTTATTTATGAACTGTTGATATCATCATGTGAAGAAAATTAGACTCTATGTTTGTATTGAAGCAATATTTTATTTGTTTTGTCTGAAAAGAGTTTTACCATAAAAACTGAAGAAACACTGTCCTTTTCTCGTTTTCGCTTCAATCCCACTTTAACAGAGGGCTTTTCTCGTGTACCCTTCAATCCCACCTTAACAGAGGTCTTTTATCTTTATCTTGAGGTAAAAGTTTTATAGTAATGTTCCTCCTCTTTCTAATTGGCATGGCAAAGGGTGGTAGTATAATGAGGGCGAAAGGGGGTAGGATCTTGGACTGTATAGAGAAGTAGTGTCAAAAAAAAAAGAGACACAAGTGATGGTATTTTAAGCCGTGTGGTCTGATAGTGATTAATACTTTCTCGCTGATCGATGTGGGCTACCTATGACGTAACGACAAGTCAGTTTGTTTCCTATGTTAATATATTTACGTTTTATTTAGTGAGTTAAGTATATACAATTGAACAAATACCAGAATTACAAAATTATTTTTTTTAAATCTTGATGTAGTATTTTTGTGAACGTGTTTTTAAAAAATCATAGGCTATTTGATTTATTCATCCAAATTTCCTGCCAGGATGTAAATTAAAAATATCCGTGAAAGAATATTAAGGTGCCTATATTTAGAATACGATATATAAAAAAATCGTTTTGAAAAGCAAGTCAATGCAATCTAGACGCAAACAGAAGAGTAAGTTATTATAATCGTCTTCAGAAGAAGGAAACTTTTGGCACATTGCCCAAGGGAGAATTCAGTCGCAATGGAGTCGTCTGGCGAAGAGGACTTGCTGCTACTGGCAATTATTAGAAGACGAAAGACTTATTTTGTTACTTACATTATTAATTAATAGACTATTATTTACCTGTGCAATTTTCTTTTAGTTTCTCTTGCATCTCTCTTGCAATATCCTTCCTCAGCGTGTCTACTACATGTGTTGGAATCATCCTTCCATGTGTGGTCATAAATTTCCAGATATTTCTCAATTATATTTACAAAAGCAATGTTAAATTGTTGGTAATCCTGAATGGTCAGAAAGATCCCTACAGATTTACCGACTCAACAACCACTAAACGCTTGATGTACGTGAAGCATGGAACGATGAAACAGTCTACTCAATCACCGTGTGGCACGTGGAACATGTTGCATACAGCAATGTGTCATGCTCCACCCGGTCTGAAAGAGATCACTTGCTAACAAGTGTTCAATCACCGTGTGGCACGTGGAACATGTTGCATACAGCAATGTGTCATGCTCCACCCGGTCTGAAAGAGATCACTATGTTAACAAGTGTTCAATCACCGTGCGGCACGTGGAATATGTTGCATACAGCAATGTGTCATGCTCCACCCGGTCTGAAAGAGATCACTTGCTAACAAGTGTTCAATCACCGATGGTACATGTATCATGTTTGATGTGTAATGTTTTATGTGTTTGTTTCATCCGGTGTGAAAGGGAGTTTAGTTTTATTTTATAGTGGCTAGTTGAGTCAAATTAAGATGCAACCCTCTTCGAAAAATAGTTTCAAATCCCCCAAGTAGGCAACGTCGTTAGTGTCTCCATAAAATGGAAAGGAATCAATTGATATGGGCACGCAAAAATATTCAGAGAAGGTCTCGCGGAGGAAATTATGCAATAGCTGGTACCCGGGGCTGTCTTCTAGTGGAGGTGTGAAGAGATTCATCTTGCAATCCTTTATCCACAGTAGCGCCAGGTCCAACAAGGGACTCTCGAGAAAGGATAGTGGGGGTAGGAGAGACGACAATCCCTACAAAGCGCTTTCCTGGTAGCTACCAAGGAACCCACGGGACCCCACGTGATCTGACTCAGTAATGACGTGGTGGGCACTCTCCTTGATTTCCCCCTCCCCCCTTTTCACTCCGGCACTTTCATCGCTTGATGATAGCTTCCCTGGACTCCGCCATAATTTTACAGAATCTCATTTTCTGTAATCACCCTCATTCTTTGAGCTTGGCACCATAATAGATGCTTTCGTTGTCAAATAATATCTTGATTAAATTATTCATTTAACGATCGTTAATTTTCACTACCTCTTATCGGTGGTCACGTAGACTATGTATATGGCTCATCAAGTTTGGTATTCAGGTGAAAGAGAGGTTGGATTCGAATCCTGGAGGGATATACTGAGTGTGGTCTTTTATTTAAAAAAATAATTTCTTACTTTATGTTCACGCGAATACTGATAGATATCTTCTAAATAATACCTTCACTATCCCAAACATATGTACAGTACATGGTAGAATGCAGAGAAGCTGGACAGGTAGTAAGATGTGGTAGACAAAAAAAACCTAACCAATATTTCAATAGACATGGAATGATTACTTATAGAAGCGACGAGATTACCAAAGCCGAGTTTCAACCTTGTGTTACCCACATCAGTGATCGCATGGTCTAATGCGTCACTATCACAATGAACTGGATATAAAATGATGGGTATATCGGGGATATAATCCTGGTCGCGTGTACTAAGGGTGTTTTTACCTAAACGGTTTTTAACTCTCCCTTCTCCCTAAACTTCCTCTAAATTCAACCTTCCTCGTCACTAACACACTAACATAATTTGTACATATGCATATATCTTGAAAAGGAAGTAGCATGTGGTGGTAAAAAACCTTCTATTACAAGTAAATTTAGAAATATAATGATCAGAAGTCTTCATGTCTTTCTTTATTACTTAGTTTTTATAGTATGGCATATACAACCAGGATCTATAAATGACTTATTTGATCAAATGTTTTTCTTTAGGTTATTTCCGCATTTACTCAAAGGGAGTAAGGAGAGCTATTAAAAAAAAAGCACCCTCTGTACACCCAGTCGAGATTGCAACCCCAGCCCTTCCACTACAAAAAAACAGCCTGGGCAAGTAATTAATCCGCTCCCACCGATGATGGTTAGTGTTTTTATTCGAGCAATTTGTTTAAGGACGTTGCCTACATGTGACGTCACGGCAAGTCAAGATATGATTTACCACTTTAATATATTTACATTCTATTTGGTGAGCTTTAAATATATAAGATTATAAAAAAGCTCAAATAATTCTAAAAAAGAATAATCTTACGATGTCCTAACATAATAATTTGATTAATCTCTGAGAACTTATTTTTGTAAACGTGTATTTTATCGTTTGTAAATCAGGCTATTTGGTTAATTCACGAAAATGGACTGTAGAAGTTATTTCTGTAAAAATGTAGGTAAAATATTCCGTAGAAGTAAATTTATATAAAATAATAAACAAACAAAGAAATTGAAATGCAGGTCAATGTTGATCAAACGCAAATAGTATAGTGAGTGTGTATAGTCAGTGCAAGAGGGAGAGTTTTATAGTCAAATAAAATAGAGGCCTCATAGGATATTTGTTAATGTTCTTCCATGTCTTTATATTTCGTGAATTGGCGTCTAAGTGCTGGTCTTATAACTCCTGAATAAATACTAATCTTGCAGATAAGTATTTCTACCTGGCCGATATGTTAAAATCGCGTCTTATGACTACTAGATAGCATTTATCTGACAGTTAAAATGTATTTATCCATCACATTTTTATCGGGAGGTTTCATTACCTGATAACTTTTATCTGAAAGTTAAAATGGTTGTTGCCATAATGACGTGATGTTTTTCATGAGGTTTCGTCATTAATAATCTGTTTTTAGGTTAAAATCTTGGTTCATATGTTTAGTAAGCACAGGACCAGACCCAAACTATATAAAGTTAGAACATATAATTCACACTTTTATACAAACTGACCAACTATCTGTAGTTATATTTGTATAAGAACAAATGATCAAAATGTGAGTACAATAAATGAAATTTGGTAAACGTTGTACCCAAATATTGTCCAGATTTTGGCAGACACCGGAATTAGTACTTACAATACATCTTAGCTTCTGCGCCCACGTGACGCCATCTGTTTACTCGCACTCGTTTAGCCGCTAATATTTAACAAATGTTCAGCGTTGTAGTTACTTTCCAGGTAGTAGCAGTAGCAGTAGGCTTATATCCATGGGTAAACCAGTAAAAACAGTACCAACCCTGCGTGTTCTGAATACAAATATATTTATCTTACAGATAGCTATCTGGCAGATAAATTCAGTTCAGAAGACGCGTAAAATATTAAAATGTCTGATAGCCTTTATCTGGTAGCTAATTTTAAACTCCCGATAGCAATATTCTCCCATCAATTAAATAAGACAAGGGAGGTTTCAGCAGACACCGTTGTTGCTGCCAACGTAACGATGGAGAAAAAAATACTTATCTTTTACTAAAACAATGCTCCAAGGAAGTGAAACCAGAAGTCTAAAAGGTTTTATGGGGCAACTATGATAACGTTTTAAAAGATATGAATCTATTTAAACTTTATTTTACTTGAGGTTTAATTTTAATAATTGGAACATTCGTATTGTTATGTCCCCGTTAAACTTGATATTATTAATATTAGCACCGCATCTTACTACCCGTTCGGTTTATACGCACTTAAGCTAATGTGTAATGGTAGAGATTAAATGGAGGATATACAGCTTAACGTGGGATCCGAACCACGGTGGAGGTCTGGCATTCCACACATTCACAAGTTGTCAGAGGTGAAGGAAGGGTTTGGCAATCAAATAAATCTGTGCCGGGACCGAGGATTGAAACCCTGACTCCCAGCACAAAAGTCTGACACCTTACCCCTAGACTGCCAGGTCACAGATAAAACTTGATATTAAACACTATTTTGACTTGAAATGAATAGCGGCAAAAATAAAGTTTTACTATTAGGAATATACTTACTGCTGCTATACATTAATATATTTATGACTTAATCCAAGCGGGGAGGATAATAAAAGTTGATCTAGAATAAATTAACCCGTAAAATGGATAGATTTATGCCTTACACCAAGTAACCATTGATGTGGGTCTTATAATTGTCTTAAATTTATTCCGCATGTAATTATTTTTAAAAACATAAAATTATCTTGATTTTATTACAAATGTACAAATCTTGTTACGCCTATTAAAAAATTAAAACACATTTTTTAAGTCAACAATAATAGCATTTTACTATGTTATTAGTGTTATTTTATGGAATCTATTTTTTCTATTAAAATATTTGAAAACTAAATAAATTGATGTATGAATACATGTAACAGATCTAATAGATTTCTAACCTACAGATAAGTTACTTCGTAAGAACATTGTTGGTATATATATTTTGTAATAAAACAATATTTTTGCCGTCTTTAGTATTAAATAAAATAAATGGTACGATGCACCTCACCGACTTTCTCTCGCTTTTATCTTAAAATATTTCTGCCCATAAGAATCTCTTTGAACATAATAATCAAATTAATTTTTAAAGATTTGAATTAAATAATATTATCTTTGATTATAGCTTAGTAATTATTCGTTTTATAAAATACATTTCAAATAAAAGATGCTATATTTAATAGTACTACAACTTTACAATCATACGTTATTTCGTATCTCTAATAGTTGCGGAGAAATTATGAAAATTGGAATATTTCCCTCGTGTAAATTACCCTCAAAGTCATTTTCATGAGAAAATGAGAGTTGTCATATTTTTATAGTGATAAACAATGTCGAGATATAAAATGTAATCAAAAACGTCTGAGCAAATTTTGAGAAAATTGTTTTTTTTTGTTCTTTTTGCCCTTCAGTAAACTACGTTTAAGCTTAGGGTTGGATATCTAATTCCAAAAAGCCAGTGTGGAAAACTTATGACAATTCTAGCTAACAATTTTTAGCTCAATTGAAAAAATAGTTCCAGCTCTAGCCTGAGGTACATACAGACAGACGGAGGGCATTACGAAAACCACTATTTTTTTGTGTTAGAGGGTCATGAAACGTCAACATCTATCAAATTATCAATTTATATTTTTTTTGACAATCACAATACTTTCCCTCCAAGGTGTCAAGAGAAAGTAAAAAAAAATTAAAAAATAATACACGAACACACGTTGTGGGTAAGAAGTGAGTTTATATTTAAAATAAAGTTGCACCGCATAGTTGCATTAATGAAATTCTTTAATAACCCATACCAATTAAATATCCAACTTATTAAGCCAAAGTTCTTGGGTTTAATTCCCATGTCCAGATGTAATTTTTCATTTAAAAGTATATGCTATTCATACTAACATTTTTCGAAACTTTTATTAAAAATATCAGCCCATTCACCATTTTCCCCGGCTTTCAAACATGTCATCTTTAAATTGCAACAAGTTATATCTTGTTCCCATTAAAAAATAAATACTAAACGGTTTTTCATAATCTCCTTTCATTTTAGTTTTATTCATGATAAAATACGAATTAACTTTTTAATTTTCTATCAAATAGTTCACCGTCAGTTTTGAAAATGATACACTTCAGAAGACAAGCAAATGCAAACTTATTTTAATATATTATTTTGTTTAAGTCCTTAATTTAAATTTTGTTTGAAAAAAGTTATGTTAAACAAAACCATTGTTCTATTAATAAGAAATTAATAAATTTACTCTAAACATATTTGTTTTGTTCAATAGCGTTGAGGTGCTATGATTCAAACGTTGACAACGATCCGAAGTTACCTAGAGGTCAGCGATGAGTAAGATAATTTGTTACAAAAACATTAAAAAAAAAAATTGGAGGCAGTAAGTTAAGTGCACGGAACATAGTTAAGTGAGTTTCAAAGTCAACGAATCAAGTAATCACTCAATTAAATCCATGCAGAGCTATTACAGGATTTCTACGTACCTGGATAGCACAGATAACAAGGGGAAAACGAAACTATTTTGTGTATGGAAATAACTGAGAAAACGCTTCGAAGTCCGCGTGGTCTAAAACGCAACTCTCACAGTATATTAGACTTTCGATGATGGGAAGATTGAGGTTCAAATCTCAGTCGTGTATACTGAGAGTGGGTTTTCCGAAATTGTTTTCTATTCTCTCTCCACGCAAAGACAAGTACACTTCTTATAAATATAAATTTAATAACCCTTAAAACCATTAGAGTAATTAGTACATAAACTTATAACCTTAATGGGTGGTAAGACGTGGTGTTAATAAAAATATCTGGGATGACGCCGGAATTTTTTGTTTGTGAAAACGAGGTAAAAAACAGGGAATTTTACGGAAAATTAAGGTATACGAGAATATTTTGATTTTAAACATTAACTGTGAGATTTTAATTGTGGTACATCGTATAGGAGAAAAATAGAACTGAAATATAAGCATTCCGATTCGAACACACGTAGTATATTGTTTTCTTGGCCCCTTTTTTACATCTGGCTGGGTAACAGATGGATAAATTTATCCTTTGATGTTAAATCATATTGTTCTTAAACACCCATGGTATAACTTCACTGTAATGGTAGTCAATTTTATGAAAAATAAAATATGATTCCTTAGATTACTCTCTAAAATGACAGAAAAATTTATAATTTCTTCTGGAAAGACTGGAAAACACAGATTATTTTATAATAAAAACAATTTGAAACCCTGTATTACCTATATTCCACACGTGTTGCCACATGGTATAAAACGCTGGATTCGCATTACAAAAGGTTGCCGTTAGGGGAAAGTTCGGTGCTCTGTTCCTGAACGGGTGAACCAGCTGTTATTTTCTCCATGTGACTTTCTCACTGGGTTTTTATTATCCTCTCCGTTCACTAATTAGGATGAATTTAATTTGAAACTATCCTCCTCTTTCGTATCTCTTAGATCAATATATTTTACAAGGCTAGAGGAATATTAAAGGGAAGATCATGGTCGGAGGTGTTTAATAGCTAGTGATTAATTGTATTTTTTTAAAGCATACATATATATATATTTATGATTTTAATTTGTTTTGTGAGTGTGTGAGTGTGTGAGAGTGTGTGTTTGAGCATGTTTCTTAATACATTTTTTCTGGTTAGTAAAATTTGAAAGCCTGTACCCACCAAAACTATTATCTTCGTCTATATATATATATATCTTCTATACTAATAAAATGAAGCGTTTATACTTTTTGTGTGTCTAATGGACGTTTCAAGATATTTTTCACAATAAGAGTTCTGAAATTTAAATATTAGTAGCCACTATGCACAAACATGTGCACCTTGAAGCCAGAATTTAAAAAATCTGGATTTGATTATTTTTATACTGATTAAAAATTGGGTCGGAAGAAATAAAGTGAATATATTTTTTCGGTCTGCTTGAAGGAAATAAAAGCGTAGCTAGGTTACTACGGACTACACCGTGAACTGCTACAGGGTGTTTCGTTCGCTCTCAGCCTCTGAGTTTCCCTTATAACTTTGAAAATAATTGACATATGGGTGAATGTGAGGCCCTCGGGGACAGAGAAAGAGGAGAACAACCTGTAGTGTTATCTATAAATATTGAAAATAATTTCTTACTAAGAGTTGTTTATATAACTAGATTAATTAGATGGGATTACCAATTATATCTTCGGCCCACGGTGCAGACTGATAATCAGATTTGACCATTGGGATGAAAAAATGTTGGACCACCTCCTGCCTTAGATCAGCACAGTTGGTCAGTTAATAGTATGTCTTTCAAAAAATTATAGTTGAAAACTATCAATTTAATCCACATATTAGAATACTGGAACATATGAACATAATATTTAAACTAAACTTTGGATTTAACTGTCTTATTAAATTAAGATACACTTATATGTATAATATATGTTAAAAGCCCTTCTTATGGCCGGATAGTCGGAATACTATTCATAAGACCAGTAGATTACGCGCCAACCAGACATAGTATCGTGTGATTTATATGTAGTCTTCACTTGACAAAAGTAGCATAAATGCTGTGATATTTCTCTAATTTTTATAGTTTCAAATGTTCATATTTATTTAAATATAAGTTTGACACCTTAGCTAAGTTGGTAGGATGTCTGTATACTGAACTAAGGGTCCCGGGTACAATTCCCGAGGTGACCAAGAAATCTATCATTGATAAAATGTGAGCTTCTTTTTTTCACATTGATAAATTAATGGCCGGGGGTTGGATGTTGTGTCTGATTCAAATCTAAGTTAGTTAATAAGTCGTGTGTTGATATGATTGATTGGTTCAGAAAGTGCACGTTAAATAACTCAAATGATTTTTAAAAATATATATATATTTAAATATAGTTAAACGGTTTCCCTACTCTAAATTCCAGTGTTTTCTTATGAAAGCTAATATAAACCAAACTACAATGTGACTGCTGGTTCAAACTGTAATA
>CABEEJ010010606.1:0-13656 GCA_901482245.1 Timema douglasi
CTGTAAAAAAGAGCTTATAGAAGCATATGACTATAATATTGATATAGCAATCATGCCTCTCACTCTATGCCCCCAAAACCCCCCCCAAAATTTTCGCCTGGCTACGGCCTTGATGATTAGTGTCAGGGCTGCACACTGGACAATTATTCAAACTGTTTCTTAGCTGTTCTATCATAATTTTATAAGGCATATGAAGCTACAACAAGCCTAGCAATCCGGTAGTGGAAAATACATGACTTGAAGTAAAACACTCACCCAGACCACAGGTTGGAAACTGTAATAGACGTAAAGTAAAGTGCATATATATATATATATACCCACTGAGAAATTTAGGAGAGTGATGTTTATTTTACTCTCTTTAAGGTTAAACTCCTGTCTACCTCAAGTTATTAGCAAACAACTCCTTAAAGAGGGCGGGGAAGGGATCTTCCACCCCCTTACTTTAGGCCAATATGATGTGAAGGAGATTTTCCCATGTCTTTCTTAGACACCAAGATGGTGGCCATCAGATTTTGAATTTGCTAAAAAGTGCAAATAACTTATTGGAATTCCTGTTCACACCATTGGTGTGTGGTTATCATTTTCAATAAGCCATAGGCTTTCATCTTGATGTCTGAGCATAAATACATGATCTCATGGTGCCAAGAAGAAAATATTTAAACATAAATTAACTAAGATTTTTGTTTTTGATATGAAAATGTATTTTTTAACTTGGTCAAAACATATACTCAAAATAAGGGAATAATGGTAGATAAGGTGATTACATGACTTAATTTAAAAATCTAGTCTAGTTTTTTATGGCGGGTAGTATGAGGTATGAATCCCAGCCTGGTGTATGGAGGGTGATTTTCGTAAATGGCTTTCTACTATTTTTACACAAATGTGGGTACACTTTCTCTAAATTATACTTTCATCACTCCCCTATTTTCATAATTAAATGCATATAGCCAGGATGTGTAGAAAGACGAGCAAAGATTTTTTTTAAAACTATTATGTGTCCTACCAGTATTAGTGTGTGAAAAAAGTAATAAAAATTCCTATAATTAGTCAAATTTAACCATGAACCTGGTTTGGCCATTAGTTATTATAAATGGATTACTGTCTATTTATTACCTTACATATGTACCAAAAAATTATTTTCTGTCCTTCTAACGTTTCAAAATTATTTTAGATATATTTTTATTTTAGAAAGTTTCACAAACAAAGCAAGATATATTATTTCTTGTGGAGTATGCTACACTTACTCGAAACCATAAGGAACTAGCAGATAGGTGTGAACTATCATTACGGTTTCAGGAGGATGGAGTTTGATCCACTACCTGATCCACCAGTAAAGTTTTACCCTCCTTAATGTGTTTTCTGAAATAAAGTATTTTATGTCATGGTTGTATACAATAATCCAAACGTACTAATGAAAAATATAGCATATATTATATTCTGTAGATAAAATAATTTGAATATAGTCATAAATTCAATATGCCCTGTTCTCACTAATACATTCTGATTTATTATCACTTCCATTATTAAGAAAACTTGATTCTAATCAATTGGTTGGTTTTCAATATCAGTTAATTAGCCTTAGCTCTGATATTTATGAAAGAATCACATTATTAAATCAAATAAATTGTGTTAAATGTTTATAGAGTGGCAGTGACACCAGCATGAATACTAAACTTCCTTTGCGCTTTGTATGGGGCATTCTTCCCATGGATAATGGAAACTATTTGGACCCCAGGTACATTATTATAACAATCAGATCTATGTTGAAGAGAGAAACCTGACAACTCACCTACAGGTTCCATTGTTGATAGTGAAAGAAACATTTTACTTTTTTTATTATTATTTTCTTTTTTGTCATATTCGAATACACATCTAACAAAGAATTTTTGTTTGTAAAATACTCATTGACATTATAAAGTACAAAATAAAAGTACAAAAATACTCTAGTAGGCCCCTACTGGAATTAAACAAACAAACTTTATTTATATGAGTTTTATTAGTCATTTACTATTTATGTATACATTTGAAAACTAAATATTTTAAATAACTATTTATAACAATATAAATTGTAGATAAATAAAAAATAAAAAGTAAAACTCATCAGCACTCCTCAAATATTGTTGTATAAAATAAAATCCTTGGGAGGGCAGGAAATAAATTATAGAATTGAAAAATATACACTTTCCACTTTGACATAATCTCTAGAACTTAAATAAAGAATGCATATCATTATATAAATCTTTGTTTTGAAATGTGAGGGTTAAAGAGGGCTAGTGAGACTGGCAGTTTTAATAATATTTTTAGTGTGGTTCAGACTTTTGTCATAAATTTTGACTGCTTCAGCAAAGTTGTTTTACTAATTAAGTTTTTTTATAAAACCTCCAGATCAATGCTAGTATGGTGTCTTGGACTTATCCTCCTCTTCCAGTCTCACTTATTACTAAGATAAGTAAAAAAGATGCGTGATAGAAAGAGTTGTTAAAATAAGCACTAGAAACGAAAAGAGACAGTATTTAAAGAGTAACGTTGGAGAGATAGAACAAAATAGCAAAAATAAGAATATCAGGGGACTTTATTTAGTTTGAAATGGTCATAGAAAAAGTTATCAAGCTAGGGCCAAGTTAGTGAAAGGTGACCTGATGGCAGATACGAGCAAGGTTTTGAGTAGATAAACCACTTATCAGATACTTTTGAAATATATAATGGGTTGAAACAAGGAGATGCACTTTCACCATTACTTTTTAATCTAGCCTTAGAGTATGCTATTTGGGTAGTGCCAGAGAATATGGAAAGGTTGACATTAAACAATACATTGTAGCTCTTAGGATATGCAGATGATTTAGTTTTTTGGACAATATTAAGGACAATCTTGCAAAAAATTTACTAGAGGCTAGTAAGGAAATATGTTTGGAAGTGAACGCCGAAAAGACTAAGTATATGATCACACAGAAAACACAGATTAGGGTCGATAATTCAGAGATTATGAGAACAACTTATTATTTGACAGGGTTAATGAGTTGAAATATTTAGGGGATATTTTAACTAGCAATAACAATATTAGAATGGAAACTATGGAAAAACTATAGTTGGAAAATGCATGATATTGTTGATATCTCGACTACTTTCAAGGAATGTGTAACTCAGAATAACCAAAAAAATAATTTTACCAGTTGTTTTCTATACATGTGAAACTTGGTCTCTTAACTTCAGGTCTCTTAGATTAAGGTGGGCAAGAGATGCAGTGCCAATGGGAGATTCTAAAACCTTGTTCAGGGTACTGACTGGCAAAACCAATGGGAAGAGACCATTGGTAAGACCTAAACACAGTTGGGAGGATAACATTATAATTGACCTGAAAGAGATAGGGTGCAATGAGGTGGACTGGATAGAACTAGCTCAAGATAGGGATAGGTGGAATACTTTAGTAAGTCCAGCAATGAGTAATTAATTAAGCAAGCATAAAAAGATAGAATGACCAAAATATTCAGAAATTTAGAACAATTACAAAAAGTTTGTTTTACCTAAACCATAAATAGTCAAATTTAAAAATAAAACACATTTTGATCCGTATATTTTTGATACTGTGAATAGTATTTTCTCTAAATTTGTGCAAAAGTAAGTGTACATCTCTTCGTAATCTTCCTACATTAAATAAATATATTTTTGTTGTAAACCCTCAATGCTGCTAGGCGAATCCATGTTTTATTTTATTTACAATATGATTTCTTATCCTCTCTCCAGTCAAATGCTGGTGTATTCTCATAAAACGTATCTTCCTTAGCCTATTTCATTAGTATAAATTGCTAATATTTAGTACATTAGAACTCTGGTTTGTTAAAGTTAAAAAAAAATCAAGCTATTTCTTTATGTTTTCAGTTCCCGTGGAACTCTAGTGTATGACTCATCATTTGATATGGCTGCTCCAGAATCCCAGAAGTGGTTGCTCAAATTCTGTCACCGACTACGCAACCAGCCCTTCTACCAGCCAGTCTTGGGGCCACTCTTGCCTAACTGCTTTATGGAGTCTTTTAGCTCCTGGATGCAACGACGTTGCATTGACCCAATAGACAATCTCAACCGCACACCTTGTTGTGAAACTTATAATGCCCCTTATAAACGTGAAGTGTTTCAATATTGCATTGTCCTGGCCATAGCAGATCTTTATGAGACCCCTGCTGAATATTTCATTCCAGGGGTAGCTGGACCCAAATTTTGCAGGGAGAGTCATCCACCTAGAATATGTGCGCTGGTTGTAGAGTACGACAGTAATCATCCTTTCTCTATGTCTTACAAAGATATTGGTAAGTTTTACAGACAGGTAGAAATGTGGACTAAGAAACAAATGAGCAAAGCACCAGAAGGAATGCAGCATGGTTGGTTCATAAGTGACTTGGAGTTTTATGATTTGCAACATACACTATCTCAAGATACTTTAGTGGCTATTGGTGTGTCTATGGGAATATCTCTAGTTGTGTTACTTTTAGTTACATTGAATATACTGATTTCCTTGTATGCCATACTTACAATTACTTGTGTAATATTTGTAACAGTAGCTATTTTGGTTCTTCTCAACTGGAAACTTAATGTTTTAGAATCCATAGCAATATCAGTGGCAATTGGTCTTGCTGTCGATTTTAGTTTACATTACAGTGTTCATTATCGCATCTGCCCAGAAGGGGACGACCGAGAATATGCTGTGTCATATGCTATTTCCCGCATGGGTGGCCCAACTGCAATGGCTGCATTAACCACTGCTGCTGCGGGTGCCTTTATGCTACCCTCATCAATATTGGCATATATGCAAATAGGGATATTCTTAGTTGTGGTGATGGCAGTTAGTTGGGTTTATTCAACATTCTTCTTGGGTGCTTTGTTATGTATCGGTGGTCCACAACATGGTTTTGGACAGTTTTCTTACCCAACTCTTAACAAGTGTTGTAATGGTAATATGGTTGGCGGTCCAGTGATAGGTTCCCATGGGATAGACCATGTTGATAAAACAGTTTACACAAACGTTCTCTCCGAATCTACTCTCTCAACATCAAGCACAGTCTGCCAGATTCACCCAAGTGCATCTGAGAGCCATGAATTGGAAGCTTTGACAACACGGCAATACTCAAACTTTAACAAACGACTCAAACGTTCTGGAAGCTTTTGTATTGCCCAGACCTGTAATAACCAAATGACACGCAAAGTTTCTTTACCTGCTGACCAATCTCCATCAGCAACAAGTGCAACAACTGTAGTTCTTATTGATGATTTGGATGTTGAATTAAGACATGGTATCCATGATATTACATATGTGCCACTCATGAGGCATTAGCCATATATATGTGCCAAAAATGTATACATACTTAATAAAATTGTGAAATTAATGTGAAAAGTTTGTATAGTAGCTTAATTTAATACATTAAGATTTCAAAGAAATTCTTTTGATATAGAGTTAGATTTTGCTCACCCTACTTTTCTCTCTCTACAGTTTTAATTAGGAACTATAATTTAGATTTGAAATGAATTTTAATGTCAAATTTGATTTCATTTTGTGTGTGTATGTGAATACAAATCTTTACTTTATTTTCAGATAGGCCATTTTTTCTTTCAAAAGCAAATCTTTTTTTTTTATTCATTTAAAAATATGTGTAATCCAGTTTTAACTACGATAAAAATGTTAAATATACTGCGTAGTGGAAAATTAAGTAAAGAAAAAAGCCACCATTTATGTGTTTTATTCCAAAAACATACACGTGTAAAAATCTTGATACATTATTATGAAGGGATACAATTTAAAGTCCATAATTAAATGGTAGCTGGGTAGTAAATAATGAGGTAGTGACGCACAATACAAGCAGCCTACCCATTGGGTTCTGGTTAGTGCTTCCTACCCAATCCTGATCTCAAAGCTAAGGCGTGTACCCTGGAATCTAAGTAACCAGGTCAGGTGCAGATGAGAGACAGAAAGAAGACTGGTCAGGGCCAAAACCAATATGCTTGTAAAAGAGTGGCCAGTTGGCTCCCAGCTTGGTGGGCTGGGAGTGTGAGGGTTGGTGATGATCTAAGTCATCATCAGCCCCCTTAACCTCAGTTATGGAAGGTTACTACCAAAAGAAGGTCTACCTGAGTACCTATAAGTGGCAGCCCCGATACTCAGATGTAGGCCACGACAGACTGAGTAAGTTGGTGGTTGAAACAAACCAAAGTACTCGGAAAATAAAGTAAAATGCCCGATTTAAAAAAAGTGTTGACAAACATAAGCAATGAATAGGGACTCTGAACATTGACAATGACTAGAAGAGTGGGGGTGATTGTATACATGATGGATGAGAGGAGAGTGGGTGTCCCGGGACTGAACAAGACCAAGTGGAGAGGGAGCGGCATGCGAGAATAATAGTCCATGAACTTTAGCGTAAAACTGTGAAAAAAAATATATATGGTTAAGCTGAAAATTTATATTTCGTTTCTATCTGGTATGCTGAACAACATATTGAAACTCCCCTGAAATCCCATGTGCGCTTCCCTGTTTTTAGAGCAAAAATTCCGACATTTTTTCGTTTATAACTAATTGGGTCAGTCTCCTTTTGTTAGATACAGAGGATGATGGCCAATTTGCACAAATAAGGTATGAAAGCTGTATTAAAGGGCAGTGAGATGGGGAGATTACCTAATTTCGGACCTAAACAACGTAAGTTGCAGCTAAGCTTTGATTAAAAAAAAAATCATTGACTTTCGGGTTATTACAAAAACTATTTCCTCAACTGGTTTTACTATATACGAACATAAATGAACACAACTTCAAATAAACATATAAATACTTTTGGAGGACACCTACTTTTGAACCAAAAAACAAGCAGTACATGACTTAATATTTCTGTAACCCTGAGTCATTGTGAATTATAATCATATTTGGTTGGGTAAAACAATATGTTGGCAATGACTTTAATAATACTTATAAAATTGTCCATCCTAGTTTCACAGTCCAATTCTCAAAACTATTTTCATCCTCCTCGTCTAGTTCAGTTGAATAACTTGATGTATTCATGCAGGTGGTTTCATAGCACTGGCCCCACAATATGGAGCATAATAGACCAGCGCATCTGCACTCGCACTTCTGTGTTGCACAGTCACCACTACAGCTACAAAAGATCATGTGCAGAATGTTCTCTGGTGCAGGGGGTAAGTTTGTCGGCACTAGAAGAATAGTGTCTCCGGAGATTCTACATCTCCAACTAGTGGCATTCAGTGATCGTCCTAGACATTCTTGCATCTGAAAAAAATTACATTTGTAGAGGAAATAAGTGAGTACTTTATAATATGTGGCGTATGAAGCCATATCATAAATTGTTGGTGATTAAAATTCAACCTTCTAAATTATATTTTTTCATCCAGAGATACGTCATGAGACTGTGTTGATAAGTTGCAGCACTTGTTGCAGGAAGATTGGCAAGCTCAAAGGAGGATGTAACCTTTTGTCATGCCAAATTGTGTCCAAATATGTGAACACGCAGATCATTCAATGTAGTATACTTGTCCCCTTTGCACAGTGTTTTCATTGGTTGTTCACCTGCTGATGTGATAGCATGTGCATCAGCTTCTTGCTGGTTGAAGATTTTCACCTTACTTTGCAACTCTTCATTTTGTTGCAGAATATGCCATATTGTTTCCTTTTTTAAAATATTACAGATATTGTGCCACAATCAATGAAAGCATGTGCAAAAAGAATGCATTCCTTAAGATCACCTATTTCTGCTTGGATCTCTGACATTCTGTAACATTTCTCTATGGTATTACCAGTGGTAGGACTGAAAAATGTAATCTGGGTTGCCATTAATGCTCATGCAATTAACATGAGTCATCAGTATCGGTTTCAATGACCATCACGTTTCTCCCAGCTTCTTCATGTGCAAGGACGGTAGCAACTATCAATGTGTCAGCTCTAGCTTGAAGTACAGAAATCTCTGCATTCCTGAATGAAAAAGTGAACATTTTGATTAGGTTTGTCTTGTTTTTATGATTGGCAAGATAATCTGCTTGTTGGGATGCTACCATGATACTACGATCAAAAACCATTTCAGTAAAAAGTTTTGTAAGGGCTTGGCGTTTCTATTCTTCCCCCTTAGTAGTACTTCCATCCAGGTAGCCATCGAAAATGAAGGGGAAGGGAAGTACATATGTACTAAGGTGACATGCATCTGAAACCACACACACTATCCTCATTCTAAAGTTGCATACAATTAAATTCTTTTTTCACACACTCAATTAACACACGTGAAACACACCTTCATGTCGTGATCACCACATGCGTATGCACTGTCAGTGGCACTTGCCTGTGCGTACTTGTTCGAGGTCACCAAAAACATTCCGACAAACAATGCAACTAATGTGGATTCAAAGTTAAGTGTTATTATAGCTCTGATAGGTCCTCAGTGGAGATGGAACAGTTAGGTATTAAACGTTTTATTCCTCATTTTGTTGTCTATTGTCTACTGTATTTATGTATTTGATATTATGGTATTCTCTAACTGATTTTTGACAATATGCATTAATATTTTATAATCTGGGTATTTTTTTTATGAAATATTAATCATTTTAGAGCTTATGAGAGTGAAGTAGGTTGCATAAGCATTTACAATCTACTAGATGGTAGAATTGCTGCATATTTTTGTAGGTGAGAGAAGAATGTGCTATTTAGCTGCGACTTACGTAATTTAAGCCAAAAAAAGTACTATATCCATACCACATATTATAAAATATGACTAATTTACTTTACTTGTGCAGATTGGTCATCGTGCAGTGTATTTAACTAAAGGAGACAGATCCACATAGCTTCAAACAAAAAAATATGGGAATTATCATGCTCTTCTTGCTCTAAAATAAGGAAGCGCACTTGGTTTTTTTTTAGGGGAGTTTCAGTATGTTGTTCAGCATACCATATAAGACCAAAATCCAAATTTTCAGCTTTACCATATTTCCACACTTTCATCAATTTTCATGCTAAAGTTCCTGGGCTATTAAGGCAAGGCTACATTTTGCATTGGATGGGAAACACAGAATGAAGGAGAAATGTTACTTAATACTTTATTAGCCCGAATATAATGTAATGTTTTTCTCCTAAAATTACCCTGTCAAAAACTGTTCTAGTATTATATGTGCTGCATAACATTTTCCATGGAAAAAAGTCATATTCCAAGGTATATTTTGTAGCATGCTGAGACTGTACTGGCCAGTCCATTGCGCTCGTCTATGAATAGACAATGACAAAACAAAGAGAGAGAGGGAGTTACTATGAGCAAATGAGTCTGGTCAACTCAAGGTCAAAACGAAAAGAGGAATTTCCCTCTCCTTCATTCCTTGGGTGCAGCTGCTTTGGCTGGAAGTGAGGCAAGTCTAATAATAAGATCAAGGTAAAAACAGGTAATTTTTTTTCCACGCTTTCATGATTACCGTATTATATATAATATTACTAAATTTTTTAAGGTGTTCAACATGAAACATAAATGGTCTTGAATATAATACAACCCGATTTTAAGACAGTAAAAGAGGTAAAATTTAACAACTTTAACACTTTTTTTACAGTAAAAGTTTAGTATGAAATTTTATAAACCAAGACTGAAAAACAGGGTGTGAGCATTATGTGGTGAAATAGGGTAGTCTTTTTAGTGTGAGAAGGGCTTCAAGCAGAGATGGTAGGGACGAATGACAGGATAATAAAGATGGTAATAACTGATGGAGGTGATACAAATCTATGCCCAGCAGAAGAAAAGAATAAGTTTGGGGACGATCTAAAAATTCATATGGTAAACAAGTGGCAATTAGTAATGGGAGGTCTTGATGCAAAAGTAGGAAAATAGATGAGAGGGTTTTAGGTGGTTTTAGGGAAAGAAGGATGGGGATAGATAAACAATGAGGGTATAAGGCTGTTGGAGTTATGTGCCAGAAATAAAATGAAAGTGGAAAACAGCTATAGCGACCCCAAATAGAAAACAACCTACGCAGGTTGAGACTCAAATCTGTTATCAGTGCTTGTATGCTTCACATCGGCTGTCTGGAAGCACGTGTTACACTAGCTAGACAAATAACTTGTGGGTATACAGTATTTTATAATTATAATTCCTGTGTACTTAGATAGTGTAGGTCATATAGTAGACCTAACAAGAACCTATATGATGACAGCATCATCTTCCAAAAGTGTTTCTGGACTTCCTTTAAGAGGAGAGGCTATGTAAATTGTATATAACATAACTGATCACTTGAAAAACGATTAAAAAAAAAATAGTTTAATTCAAAATACAATGTAGTTGAATGTGCGAGTGAAGCCACAGGTGTATATTTAAGTAGCGTAAAACTATTTTGAGGGAAGATAAATGTTCCCTTGTTTCTAAAGGACACCTGACCTTTTCTACTCCTTAAGGAAAGTGTAAGGAACGTATTAAAAGTATATTTATAGATGATTTCACGAATGAATAAATTCGTAGGAAAGTCAACAAATTTTATGTTTTAAGAAAAACTGTGCCGATACTTAAGAAGTTGTAAACGTCTCTTAAAAGTGATAATATAGATTGCAGCAGAGAGTATTTACGAAAAACAATCAAAAGCTTAAGGTTTAAGTGGAAAAAATGCCAATCAAAAAGAAAACTTTTGATTAAGAGCCCTGAAGTAGCGGCATGGAGAGCCAGTTACTTAGGTGAAATTTATGAATTTAGTAGTAGTGGAAGGAACATTATATGTGTTGATGAAACCTAAGTTAATGCATACCATAATGTAAAAACATGCTGGCAGTCCGAATTCAAACCAGGTGTTATGACACCTATTGGGAAAGGAAATCGACTAATCATTGTGCGTGATGGAGGGTAAAGGGGTTTTGTTCTTAATTCTCTTCGCATTTTCAAATCAAAACAAAAAACAGGAGACTACCACGATAACATGAACTACACTAATTTCACTAAGTGGACTAAGTGGAGAAATTCTTACCTAATGTTTCCCCCAGAAGTGTCATGGTAACGGACAATGCTAGCTATCATTGTGTGCGGGTGAACAAGAAACCAATAAGTGCATCTTTAAAAGATTACATTAAAATGTGGCTAAGAAAGAACAGCATATCATTCACTTAAGAAATGAGAAAACCAGAATTAATTGAACTTGTCAAAGAGCTCTGTGTGAGAGGAAATACAAAATTGATGTGATAACTCGATCATGATATTTTGAATTGCCACCTTATCTCGTTGATGTTAATCCATTAGAAATTGTTTGGGGCAATGTAAAAGGACTAGTGGCCCAAGATTTCTAAAGTAATTCTCTCTAGGACAAAATAAAAGTTGTGCGAACAATTGTTTCAAGAATACACTACAGAAGAATGGAAACAGTGCTGTGACCATGTTCACAAAATTTAGGACGATTATTGGCAAAAAGATGAGTTTATAGATGAAGAAATTGAAAGATTTGTAATTGTTAGCAAAGAAAGTTCAGGTGATAGTGATAGTGGTGAAATGCTAGAACTGGAGTGGAATTCTTCAGACTAGTGTCATCGCGCCTTTATGTCAATTCACTGTGCCAGCCAACTTCTTGGAAGAGGTGTAGCACAAGTGTTTTTTGAAAGTTGTCAAGCTATAGAATAAGACGAAAAGAGAAAGCCATAAGATTACTAGATACAGTTGGGATGGGGAGCAAAGGTAGGTGATAAGACTACTTTATCATGGATGAAGAAATTAAATAGTAACTACAGATTGTTGGTGGCAGATATAAAGGGATGGGAATGTAGGAGAAAGGTATCAAAATAAAAATGAGGGTGTGGAGGCTAAAAGATGATTAAGAAAGAGAGTTGTACTTATGAAAGGCAAGAAGTTTAATGCCCAAGGATGAGTTGCAAAGTGTAGAAGTGGAATGGATAAGTCTTAAGAACAGTGGTGGGAGCTGCAGAGGAGGTATGTGGGAGGAGGACAAGTAATATGAAAAAGTGGAGGGAGACACCCTTGTGCAACAACCGGGTGAAGTAAGCAGTGGAGAAGAGGAATAAAGCATTCAGAAGGAGTTTTAAGAATAAAAATGAGCGAAACGAGTGGTACAGGAAGCCAGGAAGGATTGGGTGGAAACATGGACAGAAAAGCTAGAACGGGATGTGAAAAGGTGTTATATAGCCAGGTGAGAAACAAGTGTAGAGAGAAAATACACAGGTGTGGACAAAGTGACCGTGGAAATGATAAAGAGCTGCAGGCGAAGCAGGTATACAATGGTTATACAGGGTGCTAAAAGTGATTTGGAAGGAGAACAAGGTACCAAAAGATTGTAAAAGGGGAGTTATAATGCCTATTTTCGATAAAGACAGGAAAGAAGTGTACAAATTATAGATGTGTCACTATACAAAAATATATAAGAGCCTGAAAAAAAGAATAAGAAATTTAAAAAATGGATGGTGAAGAGATGAACAGCAAGAATTTAGGGAACACAGGTCTACAATAGACTTGATCCTTGCTATATGATAGATGATGGAAAGAAGGTATGAATTTTAGAAATGCATGGCAATGGTATTTAAGGATGCGGAGAAGGCATATGATAATGTGGGTAAAAATAAAGTTTGAAAAGCAATGGGGGAGGCCGAAGTGGAAAGAGGAGTTGTAATGAAAGCGAAAAGTATGTATGAGGATAACAGGAGTTGTGTTAAGATGAGTAGTGTAAGGACAGAGTGGTTACAAATAAAAAATAGAGCGAAGATGGGGAGTGTCCTCTCACCACACTTTTATGTAAAGGCAATGGAAATGTTGCTGATCATGAATAAAGTGGCAGAAAAACTCCGGGAGGAGAGAATGAAAATCATTGTGTTTGTTGATGACTTGATAGATGGGGGAAAGGAAGAGGAAGTACAGGAACAGCTACGGGAATGGAATGGGTAAGTGGAAGAGTGTGTAATGAAATTTAGCATGTTGAAGTGTGAAGTGATGGTAATGACAAGGAAGAGCTAGTAAAGCTATAAAGTTGAATGGAGTAGAATTGAGAAAAGTACAGAACATAAAATATTTTGAAAGAATGATTGAGGCGAAAGGTGGAAGTAGAGG
This sequence comes from Timema douglasi, assembly GCA_901482245.1. NCBI lineage: Eukaryota > Metazoa > Arthropoda > Insecta > Phasmatodea > Timematidae > Timema > Timema douglasi. The sequence goes on from CABEEJ010010606.1 coordinate 13,044, forward strand.
ATCTAATGAGAAGAGGACAGCAAGTAGATTTCTATGAAGAATATAAGTGCCCTTGAAGTGTTGTATGGGGCGTACTTTCTACCCATTGTCACACATGCAGAGGAAACATGGACAATGAATGTTAAGAGAAACTAGGAAAGTGGAGGCCATAAAAATGAGAATTGTGAGGAGCATTTTAGCTATCACGAGGAGAAACAAGATTATGAATAAAGTTATCGAGGGAAAATGGGGGTACAGGGAGTACATGAGATAGTAGAGGAAGCAAGACTGAGATGGTATGGGCATGTAATGAGGATGGAGGAGAGGATGCCAAAGAAAATGATGGAAATAAAGTATGTAGCAAAAAGGCCACAAGGGAGGCCAGGAAAGAGATAAGAGGTGCAGATAACAGAAAGTGTACAAGTAAGAGGAGGAGAATGTTGGAAAGATAGAGGAAGATGGAGGCTCTTTACTAAACTGACCCGGCCACAGGCTGTAAACAGTTGATGACCATGACGATTGTGACGGTATTGGGACTACCCCTCACTGCCACTTTTCGTTCTTCGGCGCAATTGTCCGGCGCAGGCTGAAGTTACTGATACCTGCCGCTAGAGCGCCGCCGAGCGAGGTGGCG
>CABEEJ010010609.1:0-13637 GCA_901482245.1 Timema douglasi
AGGCTTATACCCAGCCTCCCTCTTGAGGTACTAGGCTTATACCCATAATCCCTCCTGAGGTACTAGGCTTATACCCAGCCTCCCTCCTGGTTTCTCAAGTCCCAATTTTTAAAATAACATTTTAAGTGTTTAATATATATCTGAGCTGTTCTTTGTTCTTACTGCCAAATTAGGTTTTCTACAACAATTATAATGAATTGTTTTCTATTATTTAATGAGATATTGAAACCCCTAACGTCTTTTTAACCATTACACTCTTTAAATTTAAAATGGTAAGATGTATTGGTTTTTTTGTAGTTGCCCTACTACCTGTCTACTAAATTTAAATTTTTCTATCTCCTCTTAATAGTTTTTTTTTTCTAATTTAAGCTCACCATTTTTCCAAACCCCGATTTTAAAATTTCCCACTCTTAGATTCAAAGAGTCACATTCCTTCTTGCCAAACAAAATTTCTATTCTCCGATCCAATAAAATACGGCGATGAATGAGTGAGTGATTCTCCACCTTTCTGCCCCTTTCCACTATCGGGGATAAAATTTGAAAATCTCTCAAATTGTTAACCCAATTCTAGAACAAAACAACTCAATTTTAAATTTCAAGGCTCAATTTCCACTGGTCTACGTACACATCAATCAATTTCTAAAACTTTCAACCCCCCTTATTTTATCCTTCAGAGGTAAAATCTGCCAAACACTAGTTTATCTTTTCCTTGGCCCTGAAAGAAACCTTCAAGCACAATTTCAAATTGCCATTCCCAGAGGTTGGGGAAAAAAGGCTATTATTTAGAGAGTGGGTATCACTTTTTATATATCATATATACATATATCTAATATAAATATATATGTGTTACCGTCCAAACTCGATCCCAAACCAAATTGATACATTCTATGAACTTCAGGATGTAATAGCTTAACATAGTCTAGATTAGTTAAACCCAGTGACCTGGCGGTCTAGGGGTAAGGTGTCGGACTTCTGTGCTGGCAGCCGGGGTTCAATCCTCGGTCCCGGCACAGATTTATCTGAACAATCACCCTACCATTACACATTAGCGTAAGTGCGTATAACCCGAACGGGTAGTAAGATGCGGAGCTAATAATAATAATAATAATAGTTAAACCCAAAATGTTGGTCTAACTCGTGGGGAAACTAGTATGGGCTATAATTTTAATACGCTGAACCAGTTTTAGGTTAGGTTAGGCCAGGTTATCCTAGGTTAAGTTAGGTTATGTAAAGTTAGGTTAGGTTAGTCTACACATTTGCGCACGAACTGTGCATGATCATTTACTTTAAAACAATATTATTATATTCAATTTTAAAATCTTATTATTTTCTAAGATGAAACAAGTCCAAGGTAGATTCCTCCCCATATGGGTCAAGAAGGATGGGAACTAGTATCACCTTAACACATCAGGGTATATCGGTATATTGAACTGTATTATTATTAGCACCGCGTCTTACTACCCGTTCGGGTTGTACGCACTTACGCTAATGTGTAATGGTAGGGTGATTGTGAGATGAAAATGGAGGACCTACAGTTTAACGTGGAATCCGAACCACGGTGGAGGCCTGGCATTCCCCACATTCACAAGATGTGATTAATATACATATTGTCAGAGGTGAAGGAAGGGTTTGGTAATCAGATAAATCTGTGCCATGACCGAGGTTTGAACCCCGGCCGCCAGCATAGAGGTCTGACACCTTACCCCTAGACCGGTTTGGACTGTAACATTTATAGTCTTCTTACATTAAATATTCCTGTGTCCACACTAATATTGATTTGATTTGTTTCTGTAACAAAAAACGTCCTCTGGCCATGATGAGAATTATATTTGTCAGATTACTTCAATCTGTTTACTATAAGTAATACAAAAACCTCCACCTCTGACATAAAAATAAGGCCTTTGTTGTTATCAGACGTGGTATTTGACTCTTTGTTAGTATTAATTGTGTAGTATTTATTACAAGGCGAGTCGATAATGGTAGCCTCGCTGGACTAAGGTAACTTAAAAATTACTATACTCATTATTATATTATATTTGTAAGAAGGTACAGGAAAGGTGGATAGAAACATATAAAAGGGGGACAAACATAATATGGCCTTTAAAATGAAAAGAAGAACACAGTTCACACTTTACACTGCTGCCAATGGAAAAAGAGGTAATGGATGTCTCTTAAAGAAAATTTATCGTCACCGCCCATTACCTCTTTGTCCATTGGCAGCAGTGTAATGTGTGAACTGTGTTCTTCTTTTCATTGTAAAGGCCATATTGTGTTTGTCCCCCTTTTATAGGTTTCTACCCACCTTTCCTGTACCTTCTTCCAAATATAATACAATTACCTCATAAAGCGAAAAGAGGTTTTCCTTATAGAGTTATAATACTCATTATTAAAAATAGTATATGCTATTTTTCTGGTAATGGGTTAAATATTATAATTAATACCTTCTAGGATGAATCAATTAGGTAGGACAAGCTACTTAAAAATGAGTGACACCAAAAAATAAATAGTTGATTATGTGTTTAATAAACAAACCGTTAGTTCCCCTGGCTCAGCGCCAGAGAGGACAGCCACACAGAAGAAGTATTGTGGCTCCATTTATGTGTTTCCTAAAATGTGTTAGTCGAACTCTAGCAGGCCTTAAACCACTAAAGTAGCCATTTTCAAACAGTTTTCTGCGGCAATAGGGTGTGTCACTAAGCACTAAATGGTGTGTTACGGTAGTTTTGGGGAAATCAAAGAGAAGCCGGAAAAAAATTGAGGAATGGTTGAAGAAGAAATTTTTAAATAAATGATCAACATTATTTTTGAAAATAAAATATTTTTAAACACTTTAGTTATTGCTCTTTTTAACAAACTCTTAATACTTTTATTTTTAATAACAAAATCTTTCCTTAAGAATATTATCAAGTTCCTTGACAATTATAATAAATTATTCATTGTTCCTTGAAGTGAAAAGAACAGATTTTAAATTCACCACTATAATATATCACACCATATGTCCTTTTTGCATACATACAAACAAACAAACAAACATACAAACATACATACATACATACATACATACATACATACATACATACATACATACATATATACATGCATACATACATACATACATACATACAATACATACATACATACATACATACATACATACATAACTACATACATACCTACACACATACATACATACATACGTACATACAAACATACATATATATACATACATACATACATACATACATAAATACATACATACATACATACATACACACATACACACACACATACATACATACATACATGCACACATACATACATACATACATAACTACATACATAACTACAAACATACATACATACATACATACGTACATACAAACATAAATATATATATATATACATACATACATACATACATACATACATACATACATAATTACATACATACATACATACATACATACATACATACATACATAACATACATAATCACACCGTTCCCTTATGGGGCAGGCAAGAAACTTCATATAGCTTAAAAAGCAACATCCCACTTTATCTTTCCTCACTAACTTTCTCCACACTTTCCTAACCTGGCATAGCCCTTTCACATCAACAACATCCATACACTGAGTATTATATTCTCTTTAATTCTCAAAACTCTTAATGTTTTTCTATTTCACAAGTTTGCCTACAACATTTAGCCATGTCTTACATGGTCTACTCCTTCCTTTTGAACCACACACTCTACCTTCATATATTTTTTTCGTCACTAGATCCACACTCTTTCTCTAAACATGCCCAAACTAAAGTGAGAAGCTTATATCACATTGACACGTTTAATTCCCTTCTAATCCACAATCTATTAGCAACCATCAATTATTGACTATATTCATAGGTGGTTTTTCACATACATTTTTAATCTATCTCATTACAACCATATTCATCCACGCTTCACATACAAACAGCAATTTTGACGCCAATAAACTTTTAAAACAGTCATAATTGCCTCTTTAGAAGCTTCTACAGTTTTTGCAATAGTTTTTATAGCAGCTAATATACAGTATTTTTACACTGATCGGTTTAATGACAAATATATAAATAATAATATTTAGCACCGCGTCTTACTACCCGTTCGGGTTATACGCTTTAAGTACTAATTACTCTAGTGGATTAGGAATTGGGAAGGTTGTATTAGAGGAAGTGAACCCGTAATTGCGTGGAGGGAGAGTTGAAAACCATTTAGGAAAAACCACCCCCAGTTCACCCGACCGAGATTCAAACCTCGATCTCCCCGTCCTCAGCAGTCGAGCTCAACACGACAAGCGCGTTAGCCAACTACGCCACCGAGGCGGGTAAATATATAAAAGAAGCATGGATAAATTCAGATACCGTTTGTCAGTATAAGCCTATCTTTTTATCTATATGCATTAAATGGATAATTTAAAAAGTTAAAGTAGTGTTATGTGAACACCCCAATGATATCATATTTGACTGCGTACAACCCGAACGGGTAGTAAGACGCGGTGCTAATAATAATAATAATAATAATAATAGTTATTATTATTATTATTATTATATTTGACTTGTGGTAGCTTCAAATTTATAAAGTAACATTTATACACACCTATTAAGACACTCGATATTTTAGCGACTCGAAATAAATCTTTGGCAAATAATATTTATCACTATCTGTTGGTCTTAGAATAAACTCCCAGCAGAAGTAAGCAACTATTTATTAATGTTTGAAGGTCAAACCTTCCTTATAATTCACATTGTTTATTATGTGTTGCCTTCGTTCAGTCGCCTGAATTCAGTACGATATTACTATACTTCTGCTACTACATTCATTATTAGATAACTTCAAAACAGGACTTTTTGATTATGTTAATTATCATGCTCACGGAGAAGGACTTTACTAAAATATATTTATAATTCTCAAAACTATTGTTCTGGTGGTTGTTGTTGGCCTTATACATGGTACTTGCTAGCTGTTAATGACTGAACTTGAAGCATGTGTATTAACATATTTACAATGGTGTTTGAATAATCTATATATTATATCTACATATATATATATATATATTATTCATATATTATATCTACATATATATCTCTAAATATATATGTACATATATGACATATATATCTAAATATATGTACATATATATACATACCTACATATATCTGCATATGTATATACATACCTACATATATCTGCATATATATATACACATACATGTATATGTATGTATATATCTACATATATATACATACATACATATATATGTATGTATAAATGTACATATATGTATATATATATATACACATATAAATCTGCCCGGAAAGTTTTCCTGTTAACTATAAACTACAAATCTGAAATATTTTAACGGAACCACTAAACTGAAGCTAAAAAATATTTAACCTAATATGAAAACATAAAATACATATAAACTTTTCTTCCTAGACATGTAAATATACTATACTACACGTGTGTTTTGTTAGTTTTCAAAATTCGTCTACTTCTTGATAATTATCATTCAACTCAACCTAACCAAAATCTGACCTTCCTTGTGTCGAAAAATTGAAGGTTGAAGGTTTTGTTAAATTGGCTTTTACTGTCATTATCATCGTCAACTGGTTTTAAACATGCTTAGAATCAAGTAAGAAATAAAGTTGGCTAATATAAATTCTAAAAGTGCAATAAATTACGGCATTAATAAAGCATTGCATCGAAATCTAAAATTATTTTTGACTGATAAAAACTAAAATTAATCTTTAAGAAATATTAACAACTTTATCGTTTATTGTTGACAAGAGATTGAAGCCCCGTCTTCCGACTTATAACCAGAATCACTATTTATTCGCTCACGTTATCCTAAACGTAAAAATCACGCCCTAATTTTTGAACATTGTCCTATTTCTTGATTACCAAATCACAACACAAGGAGTCTTTCCTGAAAGTTCTAAAAGATACTAAAACTACTCAATAAGTCGTGTATTGGTCACCTGAAATTATCATCAGATCGTGTCCAGTTGGCCAGAGTTAAGTGACTACTGAGCTATTGTGAGTGTCAGCTGCTATATATATACTTTATACATGCGCTAAATTTTTTATTCACTTCACCAAGTATTATTATACACCCAGGAACTACGAATTTACTTTCACTAATTGGTTAAAAATGAGGAGGAAAGAAAATTATAGAAAAGTATACCCGCATTTGTGCGGACTGAGAGTGGAAACCCATTCTGTACTTCAGGCTAGTTTTTGAGGCCTGACAAATCAGAATGGAAAGTTTGAAGTTTATTCCGCCGGCTCAGTGATTTAGGTAAAAATGTTTTTCGAATAGATATTGAACTATAATTATAATATTATTATTATTAGCACTGCGTCTTACTACCCGTTCGGGTTATACGCACTTACGCTGTGTAATGGTAGGGGTGATTGTGAGATGAAATGGAGGACCTACAGTTTAACGTGGAATCCGAACCACGCCGGAGACCTGGCATTCCTCACATTCACAAGATGTCTTGTCAGAGGTGAAGGAAGAGGTTAGGTAATCAGATAAATCTTTGCCGGGACCGAGGATTGAACCCCCGCCGCCAGCACAGAAGTCTGACACCTTACCCCTAGACCACCAGGTCACCACTATAATTATAATTATAATAATAAATGTTTGTTTTTACTGAAGGCCAATTAATAACCTTTTGGTGTATAAGCATAAATACATTAAATTAATAGAAGCTGTATGAATAAGGTAGAATTTTATAGTAAATGTAGTGTGATTTGCAAATGCGAGAGTGGGAAACCATTAATGATTTAATAACAATATCAGTGCACGAGGCTGGGATTCGAACACCGATCCTTCCTTCACAAGCAATCCAGTGTAGTACAAGACTGATGCCTTAGACCATGTGACCTCCAATGTATGTAAACTTAATTATAATTTGTGTTGTAAGCGCGAAAGGCGAGTTTCATGGAAAATATCTTACAGTGAGCTCCTAATTTCTTGTGGTAAGATTCCCTTTGTGAAAATAAATATTTTATTATTTCACAGGGATTCCACCTAAGGCCTCTCAGAAGTTGGTTGGTCATGCTCATAGACTCGCTGTTCCTGACCTTGTTATATATATTTTATTTCAGGCGTGTAACGACCGTCACTGGTTTGTTGTGGTTTGCAATGAGCAAGTTGTATGGTTTGTGCGCGTGACGTGGTATCCAACAGAAACACGACCACCTTTCTCCGAGTGTACATCACCACGTGGTTTACTCTCACTGGAAAATGATGGAGCAAGAACCGACCCACGAATTTATGAATGAACTAAACGTAACTAGCGTAATGTGAGTTTAGAATGTCGGAGGAAATTGGCAGCAATGAAAGGGAAATTACAAGACTCCACCGCTTTCGATACAACAAATAAATAAACATTAATATTGGGCTACACGTCTTGTTTTGTTTACTGATTTAGTTTCAAAAATGGTAAAACATAATATTAAGAAATATATTTTTATTTTTCATTTGCAAATTTGTATAACCTTAACGGAAAATAAGAGGAATCAAGAGCCTATTAAAATAAATGACATAAAATTTAAATAATAAATATACAGCGGTCTAGGGGTAAGGTGTCAGACTTCTCTGCTGGTAGCTGGGGTTCAATCCCCGGTCCCGGCAAAGATTTATCTGATTACCAAACCCTTCCTTCACCTCTGACAAGACATCTTGTGAATGTGAGGAATGCCAGGCCTCCACCGTGGTTCGGACTCCACGTTAAACTGTAGGTCCTCCATTTCATCTCACAATCACCCTACCATTACACACTAGCGTAAGTGCGTATAACCCGAACGGGTAGTAAGACGCGGTGCTAATAATAATAGTAGTAATAATAATAATAATAAATATACAGGAATTTAATTTTAAGTAAGTTAATTATATTTTTTAAAACATCATAGGAAAATATAGTTTTTGAATCCTTATATTTAGTTTGTTTAACAAACTACTTCATAAAACAATACAATAAACCTTACTAGATTCAACTTGATTTTCTAAATGAGTCATATTCTTAGCTACAACTTTTCAATGCAAGAAGTTCTCCACCATATTATGTGGAACTAATTACGAATATAATTTTTACCCTGTAAATGCCATACAACTATAATTATATTCTGAAAATTGAAAAATGACACCTGGACACGGGAATCGAACCCGGGACCTTCGGCTTAGTACGCCACTGCTCTTACCACTGCATTAACAAATAGTTTCGGCTATTTGTTTCATTAACTATAATTATGTTAAGTGTTATAACATGGTTTCAGACGACTAACAGGCGAGAATCTTTCGAAATCAAGTATGGCCAAAATTTAGTTTGAACTTAATACCAAATATGGTTAAGTTCTGTTATTAGACGACGTTCCTTCATTAGTGATCTGAGTTAAACTGCAACTAGAGCTGTATATCTATATATATAATTTGATATTCTTATTTCCGATAGCTAGAGAACCCTAGTTTGGTTATGGTTGTAAATAGATTAACAACATGTTTCTATTTGGATTAAAATAATAACTAATCAAGTCTCATGAACTTGTAATGGTGCAACTCATATAAACAATATGGACAAAACTAGCATGTACCAAACACACCAATAGGTTTTGTATAAACTATTGTTTTCTTCTTCTTTTTATTTATCTTTAAATATTTGGTTCCTGTAATTAAATACCATATTTTCTAATAAATTAATTAATATATAGAGGGCTTCAAGAGGGGTGTTTTTAAAATTAAGGTGAATTTTTGAGAGAGTGTAGTTCTTAGGTTTTGATAAAAGTCTTACATCAAAGCTCAAAATATATATAAAAAAGCTAATACTACGAATAAGACTTTTAAGCCAAAAGCCGGCTGAGGTCTCATTTTATTTAACTTTTGCACAATAAAAATATTTTTGAACACATCTTAATAGTCTGAAATCAACCCCTTAGTTATTTAGGCCTATGTACTCTAATAAGAAAAGTGTTTTCCCGAATCTGCATAAATTAAAAATTAAAAACCATCTCATAGATATTAAAAATCAGTAGAACTATTCCAGTTTAAGTATCTTGGCTACAATAGATATCAGTTCCATTATTACTTAGGTTGACTGAATGTATGAGTTAAACCAGTGGGATATTGGTTTTCAGATGGGGTTTTCAGGAATCTTAACTCCATATATGAAGTTGTAATATATATAGCTCACATATATTGATAAATATATAAAACCATCTGTTTATTAGAGAGTTTCTGATATAGAATAATTATAAAAGTATCTAAAAATGTATTTCGCCGTGGATTTGCATAAAAACCACAACTCGCATGAACAGGTGTCACCGGGCTTTACTATATTATTATTATTATTATTATTATTAGCACCGCGTCTTACTACCCGTTCGGGTTATAAGCACTTACGCTAATGTGTAATGGTAGGGTGATTGGGAGATGAAATGGAGGACCTACAGTTTAACGTGGAATCCGAACCGCGGTGGAGGCCTGGCATTCCCCACATTCACAAGATGTCTTGTCAGAGGTGAAGGAAGGGTTTGGTAATCAGATAAATCTGTGCCGGGACAGAGGATTGAACCCCGGACCCCCATCACAGAAGTCTGACACCTTACCCCTAGACCACCAGGTCACCCGGCTTTACTATAAAACCTGTAATTTGAACCATCGAGAAAGATTACTTAGGTCATTTATCAACTGAAGTATAAGATTTGCTGAGGAAAACCGTATATATTATAATTATGTTAATACTTATGCCCAAATCATTAATATACATATTATTATTTATGACTGATTATTTTTATATTATTTTGAACATTTTACACATAATTTGATCAAATATTTTCCGGTTAGAGATATCAGAAATAATTGGTTAAACAGATTTTGACAAAAGACCTGTCAGTTAAAGGCTAAAGGTCCAGGATGTCAGAAAAAATTATATTTTCCAGTGAAAAACTGGTTTTCACAGAGTACAGAACACTTTTTAGCTTTTAATTCTTTGTTTATATCACCATGGCAATCCTGATTAGTCCATGTAAATAAATTAAAATGTGGTATAAAACAAACTAAAAATTAAGACCATTATTTGTATAGTTATGATAATATTAGGTTAAATATATACTTTTTTTTTTAATCATTGATTTTTATATTTCCTCTTCTTAGTCTTAAGCCATTCGCCTCTGCTCTTATGATTGTATAATTTTATAAGGGCTTTTCATGTGATTGAAATTGTGAGAAAATGACCTAACTGGATTTGAAAAAAGACCTATCAATGAGGGGCTCAGAACTTTACCAAAAATAGTAGTTTCCAACGAAAACCCCATTTTACCAATAAAGTTTATTTTTTTTTTTTTAACTTTCATCACCATAGAAACCCTGATTTGTACATGATCTTACACGCGTAAATAAAATATTACACTTGGCTAAAAATAATAACTCATCCCATAGAATAGTAATTTATTTTAGCACCACGTCTTCCTACCCGTTTGAACCCTCAGTACACTCTACTGAGATTAGAAACACGAGCGTCCCATCATTGGCAATCTACTCCTAGGGTAACGCTTTAGGCCATAATTTCACCTAGGTGCATAGTAAGTAAGTAATCTATCGATAAGTAAAGACTGAATCTTTATTTGACTATGTTTCTTATTCACTGTTCACATGTACTACTAATTTCTCATTGACTTGTTCGTTGTTAGCTTGGTGGACCTATCTCATTAGTCTTGTTCTCCTACCCGCCTCGGTGGCGTAGTTGGCTAACGCTCTTGTCGTGTTGAGCTCGACTGCTGAGGACGGGGAGATCGAGTTTCGAATCTCGGTCGGGTGAACTGGGGGTGGTTTATTGCTAAATGGTTTTCCACTCTCCCTCCACACAAATGCGGGTTCTCTTCCTTTAATTCAACGTTCTCAATTCTTAATCTATTAGAGTAATTAGTACTTAAAGAGTATAACCCGAACGGGTAGTAAGACGCGGTGCTAAATATTATTAAATATCTTATACTCTTTAGTTAAAAACGACATATTTATACGTTCTTTATGATTCCATCAACGTACCATCTGGCACATCATCAATAACATCAATTTAAGAACCACTGTGTTATTATTATTATTAGCACCACGTCTTACTACCCGTTCGGGTTATACGCACTTACGCTAATGTGTAATGATAGGTTGATTTTGAGATTAAATGGAGGACCTACAGTTTAACGTGGAATCCGAACCACGGTGGAGGCCTGGCATTCCTCACATTCACAAGATTTCTTGATCAGAGGTGAAAAGAGGGTTTGGTAATCAGATAAATCTTTGTCGGGACCGAGGATTGAACCCCGGCCGCCAGCATAGAAGTCTGACACCTTACCCCTTGACCGCCAGTTCACCCCACTGTGTTAATGGTATCCGGATTATTTCATAGGGTATAGTTTTAGAGGAACTGTACCAACATTTACGTGGAAAGAGAGTTGAGAGCAATTTATGAATATCCCCCTCTAGTACTCCTGATTAGGATTCAAACCTTGTCACTGGCAAACTAATCCCACACGGTATTCCCGCCCCAGACCATCTGACCACTGAGGCGGGTAATATAATGGTGTGCTGGCCTATATAAGAGTAACGGGCCGACCCACTTGGAGCGTGTGTGTCTCGTCTGTCGGGTCAAATGTAGTGTTCCTCCGAGAAGAGGGCTATGTTAGGATGAACCCGGCCCTGTCACCTCGCTCGCAATGAATCATTGTGGACATGTGTAGGAAGTGGAGGGACAAGGATTGGAATGTTAAACCCCGCGTTCAAGTTATAAGGGGGCCGGCCACCTTCCTGAATAATGACACGTATCGAATACGTACAGAAATCCCGCAATATTAAAAAATATGTGATTTCTCGCTCAAGTAAATTTGAAATATATCCACGTGTGTCCATATGATTATAAGATTAACATTTTATATTTTATAATTTAAAAAAATTCGTAATAGATGAAATAAGTTCAATTCAAACGGGGTTTCACTCGAATTGAAGCAATGGGTGACCTGGCGGTCTAAGGGTAAGGTGTCAGACTTCTGTGCTGGCAGCCGGGGTTCAATCCTCGGTCCCGGGACAGATTTATCTGATCACCAAACCCTTCCTTCACCTCTGACAAGACATCTTGTGAATGTGAGGAATTCCAGGCCTCCACCGTGGTTCGGATTCCACGTTAAACTGTAGGTCCTCCATTTCATCTCTCAATCACCCTACCATTACACATTAGTGTAAGTGCGTANCAATCACCCTACCATTACACATTAGTGTAAGTGCGTATAACCCGAACGGGTAGTAAGACGTGGTGCTAATAATAATAATAATAATTGAAGCAATTCAACTATCTACGTAAATAGTTAGACTACAGATCTAGTTTCTCCAAACAAATAAAGACAATATTTAGTTTGCTCACAATTGAACAGCTTAGTCTTATAGCGTTCCACATCTTATTTAAATATCAAAAAACAAGCTGCAAGTACACTAGAGCCTTGTTATTATTATTATTATTATTAGCACCACGTCTTACTACCCGTTCGGGTTATACGAACTAACGCTAATGTGTAATGGTAGTGTGAATGTGAGATGAAATGAAGGAACTACAGTTTAACGTGGAATCCGAACCACGGTGGAGACCTGGCATTCGTCACATTCACAAGATGTCCTGTCAGAGGTGATAGGGCCTTGTTAATCCGAACTAATTGGGACCGGAGATTGTTTGGATAGCGATAGTTCAGATTAAATAGGAGAGTACGGAGCGATAGTATTTTCACCATTTTTAAATTATAGTTGAATGAGTTCAATCAAATGTTCATTTATTTGACTGATGTATAACAAATAAAATGTACAGATAGTTACACATTGTGTTGATTACGTGTGAATATTAACCATCTATTATCAGATATCAATGTTTATTTGATCTTGTCAACAATGAAACATATTTAATCTGAACTATATTTTTCCCCCCTTTTTTTAGAATTGTTTGTTCGGATTATTCGTAATTTTGGGCTACCGGTTTCGGTCCTACCTGTTTTTACTGTACTAACGTTACCCAGGTAAACTAATCTTCTCTAATCTGGTTTGCAGATAGTTCAGCACTTGAATCTCTTACAATGTACTAAGTGTCTTGTTTCACTACTGTCCTTCCATGCAAATACGAGTACATTATTTCAAAATGCAACCTTCTTCGTTCCTATCACGCTAGCGTAGTTAAATGCAATTAGGCCGGATGGGTAGTAAGACGTAGTGCATACACGAATATCGATAAACCTGGCCCCGTGGCTCAGCCGGTATGGTACACATTATAGTTTTACAAGAGGTTTATGCTCGATTCCCGGAGAGTTCTTATTAGTGTTTTGAGTGCCTTCTTACTTTTTTTTATATAGGGAAGCCTTATATGACAGTTGGAAAAGTAATTGGTTCTACTTTCAACAGTTGACTGAGGAAAACTTAATTGGATTTTCTAAATGGACTATCTAACAAATATTTCTATTGATTTTCGATCACATTCTCTAGTGTCCACACCCGCCTCTGTGGCGTAGTTGGCTAACGCGTTAGTCGTGTTGAGCTGCTCGACTGCTGAGGACGGGGAGATCGAGGTTCGAATCT